>JACCPG010009678.1:0-11352 GCA_016069955.1 Drepana arcuata | reverse complement strand
TAGTCCATTGAAATGTTACATTTTTTAGGCCTCACCTTGCGTTTCTTAGAGGACGCAATTTTATTTTTTTGATGTGTAGGTGGGGTAACTGTAAAGCTAAAATCAAGTTTGTGGGGTCGCCACCCTTGTCCCACGGCCGCCATCTTGAAAATAGGGGTTGAAACGGTTTTTACGATATATCTCTTAAACTATTTATCTGATAAAAAAAATTTGTTAACGTTTTTTGTTGCTAATTAAATTCTCTATAACTTTGGTCCAGTAATTTTTGTCGTAAAACTATAAATAAAAAAGTTATAAGTGAAAATGTTCAGAAATTCGAGAAAAAAATTTATATTTTTCGATATAACTTTTTTTTTTATCATTTTACGAAAAAACAATATCAGACCATTTTTGTAGATCGTTTTTTAAGGAACAACTTTTATAAGCAACATTTTTTCATTAAGTCAATAGCTAAGGTTTTACAGCGCTCCGAAGTGAGTACTATTTTTCGGTACTCTTAACTATACATAT
This sequence comes from Drepana arcuata, assembly GCA_016069955.1. Lineage (NCBI taxonomy): Eukaryota > Metazoa > Arthropoda > Insecta > Lepidoptera > Drepanidae > Drepana > Drepana arcuata. The sequence goes on along the minus strand of JACCPG010009678.1, from coordinate 10,842 downwards.
TTTATACATGGGTACTAATAATGTGTCATCAGTTATTTATTTATTTTTTTTATTTTGTTATTATAATTCTTTTAATTAGTAATTTTGCAATGTTATTAATAATTAATTATTGACTCTTTTCCTCACCACCCACGAGGTAGAGTCTGGAGGCGCGTTTTTTTTACGTGGTATCCCCAATAGGCCTAATCCACGGTGATTTTATAAATTTGAACTACTCCGTCCTCGGTCTTTTCGATGGACCAGGCTGCAGCTCAGCATCGGATCGGTTTTCTGAATCAAATATCAGTGGGAGAACTGGAGAAGGAAGGGGTGTCAATGTCGGCGGTTCATCATCGAAGTCATTTTCGTTTGTTAATTCTGAGAGTTCCATTACGTTACCGCAAGTCTCTCCAGAACAATGGAAGCACACTGCGGAACATTTTAGCCCTGCTTTTCGACATCCACACATCGCTCCACAGTTTCCTTTGCATTTACAAAAGATCAATTTAAGAAGCTCAGGGGGTGCTGGAGGTTTAGAGCTCTGCACTGGCATTAATAATTTTCCACATTTTTTCCAGCCCCAGTCTTCAGGATCATTATTATTGCCAAGCCACGACTGGACCTGATGGTAGACTCGGAAAGTATGAAAGCGAGCTGTGTCTTGTGTTGGAGGAAGTGAAGATAAATTAAATGTACTTTTTGTCACTGCCTTGGCGAATTGTTTGTATCTTAGGCTGTCAAGAGAATTATCATCTTTATTACCACCGTATAACGAGATAAAAAAACGTTCACCAATTACAGTGAGCAAAGCAGGGTCAACTCTCTTGTTGCGAAATAAAGCCGTCACATTTAAAATTATTTTAAAAATCAATAATTGTAAAATTCTGTAATGGAGTGGAAAAGAGTCAATAATTAATTATTAATAACATTGCAAAATTACTAATTAAAAGAATTATAATAACAAAATAAAAAAAATAAATAAATAACTGATGACACATTATTAGTACCCATGTATAAAATATGTATAGTTAAGAGTACTGAAAAATAGTACTCACTTCGGAGCGCTGTAAAACCTTAGCTATTGACTTAATGAAAAAATGTTGCTTATAAAAGTTGTTCCTTAAAAAACGATCTACAAAAATGGTCTGATATTGTTTTTTCGTAAAATGATAAAAAAAAAAGTTATATCGAAAAATATAAATTTTTTTCTCGAATTTCTGAACATTTTCACTTATAACTTTTTTATTTATAGTTTTACGACAAAAAATTACTGGACCAAAGTTATAGAGAATTTAATTAGCAACAAAAAACGTTAACAAATTTTTTTTATCAGATAAATAGTTTAAGAGATATATCGTAAAAACCGTTTCAACCCCTATTTTCAAGATGGCGGCCGTGGGACAAGGGTGGCGACCCCACAAACTTGATTTTAGCTTTACAGTTACCCCCCCTACACATCAAAAAAATAAAATTGCGTCCTCTAAGAAACGCAACCCCAAATGTAACTTTTCAATGGACTAACTCGCAACTATATTTATCTTCGCGCATGTAGGCGCGAAACGGTAAGACAATACTGCACTGGTGTTTTGTACTCATTAGCCAATCTGACAGTTCCGGTTGTTGGATGTGCCGTAGTAAACGGTGTAATTAGCACTCTCGAAGAATTGAAGAAATCACTTGACATCTTGTTTCTATATAAATGTATAATCTTTCTTATATTGTGGTTTCCTGTATGGATTGTTCCATTTAATATTTTAACCAAGAGTCGTGAGAGTGGGTGGTCTAGTGGTTCGAATAGTTAGTTGCCTGCATCACAAAGATTTAAAGTTCGAATACTGACTGTACAGTCAGAATTCAATCTTTACTAGCAGTAGGCATAAGATTATAAGCGTGTGTGTACACATCACAAGCGGCTTTACGGTTAAGTAAAACGTTGAGAGGAAACCTGCATACGTTAAATTCAAAGACGAATATGTAGTCGTAACTGTACGGTACTGTAAACGTACTTGAGTAACGGCAATAAACTCGCCATCAGTCACGTTGGCACCTAAAATATATGGATATATAGCGAAAAGTTGGTGTGTGGGTACTACTACCTATACACCGCTGCCTACCCCTTCGGGTGCCCTTGTGGAAAGGTGTGAAGATTAAAAAAAAATGGATCGTTCCTCAAGGACTCTCACTTTTTGCTGAAGACAGCGTATCCCCCTTTTAATTAAATTTACTTTCAGAAAAACACGGTTTTACTTCAGCTTTAACGCTCGTGCTATGAAAAATAACTAGATTTATATATTTGAAGAATGAAATTGTAAATTATTTTGCTTTGATTGTATCTAAATAATTACTTAGCTGGTGAGAATTTAGTAGACAATTTACAGACAAGTAAATGATAATATAATATGACATTAGTGCGCCCATTGTTGCCAACGGTGGCTTCTCTTACATCTACTGAGCTCGAAATACACGTGTACACATTGATAGCAACGCTCTAGCGATTTAGTTTTGTGGAATTGCAATTTTAGCAGTTCGGTTGTATTTTGCTCTTACGTTAGACCTTATCAAAAAAACGAATTTAAGTACTTAACTATTCTTGTACAGTCTGCTTTTAATATTCTACCAATTTTAGCCTCACTACTAACATTATTTGAATTCTACACAAGCAAAAAATTATAATATTTCGCATTATTTTCCTTCAGACATCGAAATTATTGGTTGTTTGAGTAGAAGATACATCCGCCTATTTCAAGTGTAGAGTGTAAATGCAAACTAAAGACTCTTGGAGTAACAACAGAGTTATTGTACTACCCTATTATGTATGTATATAGGTATATAGGTATTTGTTATAATCGTTAATATTACTTGAGAAAATACTTTACTCACGGATGTTTTGTGTTATGAATATTTACGCGTGATATTGTTATCGATTCGTTATCAGCGGCGTGAGTGAATGAAACTTATTCGTTTTTTGGCAGCGGCGGGAGCTAGCTCAGACATGGGAAGTGAGCACTATTGTCTAAGGTGGAACAATCATCAGAGCAACCTGCTGGGAGTATTCAGCCAGTTGCTGCACGACGAGAGCCTGGTGGACGTGACGCTTGCCTGCTCCGAAGGTGCCTCCATTAGGGCTCACAAGGTTAGTCAATGCATTACATCCCACACTCTTATTTAATTCTTCCTATTGGAATTTCGATGGATCATACATCGTATCATGATGCAGATCCTAATGGAGAAACCTGGCCTTTTACCCTAGTATTTCCTCTCACTTTACTAGCAATCAGTCACTTTTATAACGGTCGCAAAATATGAGACACAGCTTAGTCTTTTTTGTTACTTATCTAACGCTCACGGCTTTGTCCCCGTGATATTTGGCACATAAATGTCGTTAAGGAAAAGCACAAAGCTATTGAACAATTGACTGACACACGTACGAACGTACGAACACGTGCCCAACATTATGGATTAGTAAAAAGTAGTAGTAGTAGGATTAGCAAAATGTAGGTATGACTTTTATAAATTTGGAGTGCCTCAATTTGATGAGTGATTGGAAATAAATAATATTATATTATAATAATAAATAATACAATGCCCGAAAGATGGCGGATAAGGTCACCACTTGAGGCCTAAAATATTTTTAAATACCTGATTCTGTATAAAAAAAAACAAGTTTTTTTTTAGTAATAGTCTATAAGTCAATTTTGGACTAGGAAGACATGACTAGTTTTGTACTTCTTTAGTGGTCTTTTTAATTAAAATCTGTTATCTAATTTATTGGCATTCGAATCGGTAGTATCGAGTATCCATTCAGGTATTATCTGTTTCATTGTATGTCTTTTCGATAGTTGGGTATTTATAATGTGAGGAAAATGTACGAAAATCGTTCCAATTAAAGTAAAATCACTCAATATTTAAGTCGATTCGTAGGTAGGTACTTGATTGCGCAGCCTAGCGCAATTTTAAGGCTTTTTGAGTTCCAAAGTTATTGCAGTTGGTCTGGCTAGAAAATATATTTTAGATTCAGGAACAACTGCCTTGCTGGCAGTGCATGTCCTGGTAATAATGTACCAACCTCGTACCTTATCTAAAGAAACTTATTTGTGAAGATATGCTTCTAGTTGAAAATTCACGTCCGCTCAACGGTTTTAGGAAGACGCATATTATTGTTATTGAAACTACTTGAGTAGTACTCTTGAGATGTACGTACACGTGTTTATAGTTCGGCGTGCACCTACTTATGACTGTGTTAGAGCTAGCTTGATGGTGAAGGAAAACATCGAGAGGAAACTTGCTTACGTTTGTATATATAGTCCTACTTGAGAATCGGCGAAGGACTTGCTATCTACCAAGTTGGCACCTAAAATATACCTTTGTCCTACGGACAGTGGATGTGCAGGTTCTACGCATCTTTACCCACCATTTCTGGGATCATTGTGTAATGTAATGGTTGCATAATTTTTAGTTTAAATTAACGGCCTTTATTTGGTTTTATCTGTGGATAAGTTATATGAATAGTAGTTTTATTTCTGCAGTATTTACTGGAATGTGTAAAAAATTAATCCTAACTCAAAGGATTTTTTTTTCAGCTAATAATCTATTCCTGTATCAAATTTCATCGAATTAACAAACATCCTAGCAAACTTTGAACATTCAATAAGATACTGCATAATATTTTGTAATTCAGATGCTAAATGTTGCTTGGTCGCGCATGGCACGTGTAGGTTACCCGTCACGCGTAGTTTCGCCGCATTCCCCTGGCTATTCATAACAGCTCCCGCAATTAAATATGTCGCTACCTTATAAATATAGGTAAGTTTAAGCTTGTCCTAAATTTTAATGCTTGAATTGTTGCTTTTCTTTCTCGACATTTTATTATTTTTATGAACATATTTGGTCAAAGTTATAGTTAGCATGTCAACAAATATATCAAGAATATCTAGTAATTTGATATATATTTGCAACATTAGTGCCGATAACTCAGGGTTGGGTTAACTGAATGATATGGGAACTGCTGCCTTAAATCCACCTTCTAGTTATCAATTACATTTAAAATATATATTTTATTATAGAACAAGAGTTGCAAACAAGCATACGGCCCATCTGATGGGAAACGGTTACCGTAGCCTATTTACGCTCACGATACCTAAGTATCACTTGCGCGTTGCCACTCTGTGTTCAGAGAGTTATACTGTGTTGGCAACATAATAGGTCTAATCCCTCGGTTGCCAACACAATATAACAATCCTCCCCCCTCCCCAAGGAGCTTTGAGCAAATACAATTGTATTGTTAACTTATTAACTTAACTGATTACCCGATCTACTCGCTCCTGACAAATTATATGACGTTATGACGTTTATATGGCAGCACACGTCCAGTGTGATATGATCACTGGTCATCCACAAGGATGATACAAGTCGTAGCCAATAAGCGCTTGCAATCTTCTAGATATTGCAAGCCCTTATGCCTCTCTAATGACGAGAGGAGTGTGATAACATAATAAACGTACGGTTTCCATAAGACTTAGGTCTTCTTGTAAATTTTACTTCGTTTTCTATTTCTATTATTATAGAATTAGTTTTTTTGATAAGATTGATTTGATATGTTTACTGATAAACCAACCAGCTGTTCCCCATGCAAAGTTCCAGTTTCACACTTGCAAAAATTTATATAAGTGGTAAATATTTTCTCTGTAATAGAATATCCTAATGCTTTTTTATCCAGATTATAATCTATCTCTGTGTCAAAATTCTGGCGTGATTGAATAACAAGCATTGTCACAAAATTTCGTGTTTGTAGTAGGTATTAGTGGGATAGCAGATATTCAATATGAATTACATTACGACTTATTACAACGGTTGTATTCTACAACACTTAGTATAATATGTGCGTATATAATATGTGTAATGATGAGCCGTGGTGGCCGAGTGGTTCGAGCAGTTGCCTGCGACGCAAAGGTCGCAAGTTCGAATCCCGACTGTACCAATGAGTTTTTCTAAAACTTAAGTACAGTGATTAGTCACACCACGAGCTTTACGGTGAAGGAAAACATCGTGAGGAAACCTGCATACGTCTGAGAAGAAATTCAAAAGACGTATGTATAGTCGTGCTTGAGCAACGGCGATGGACTCGCCATCTGTCACGTTGGCACCTAATATACCTCTGGCGGAAAGTGAGTGTGTGGGTATTACCTATACACCTCTGCCTACCCCTTCGGGGACCCTTGTGGGAAGGCGTGAGGATATATTATATTATATTATTATTAGTATAATATTAATCAAAATAGGCGATGAGCTGTAATTGAAAAAACCCCTAATACTTCCCGGCCATAACACGTAATTTTAAGTATTCCTTCGTACTTAAATAATAAATGGAAAATGATACCCATTTTCAGTTTTTGATTTACAATACACTACATCAATTCATAGGTCCATAAATACTTATTATTTTTGCATTTGCATTCCATACTTAGATTATGTAGGTATAATAGGCGATCGATCAAACTATTCCTTGATAAGGCTGCAACGCAAATGTTAGGCTGACTTTTAGATAAAAACTTAGAGGGCATTCATTCACTAGAGTAAATATCGCAAAAAATTCACAAAAAGGTAATTTTCATCAAAATCTCCGAAAGGTAAAGCCAACTTCTCGCTAAATACTATTAAAAAATAAGTCCCCACATGAAAAATAGTACAATTATCGTTGTATACCCAATACCCAAGGCCGACCTTACGCTTGTAAGCTTGTAAAAATGTTGTACCTATTGAAATAGACTTGTGTAATTTTCCAGGTAGTTCTATCTGCGTGTTCATCATACTTCCGATCGCTGTTCGTGGAGCATCCGTCGCGGCACCCCATCGTGATTCTTAAAGACGTCGGCGTAGAGGAGCTGCGAACACTCGTCGACTTCATGTACAAGGGCGAGGTTAACGTCCAGTACTGCCAACTACCCGCTCTCCTCAAAACCGCTGAGAGTCTTCAGGTAGCTACTTAACATCGGTTATTACACATATTTTTGAAAAGTGACCCATTATTAATAAAATTCTGAAATTGGCTCCATTTTAATTTAGTGAAGATCGCATAAATATCTTCGGAGATAGAGAATGGAATTCCTCAGCGAATATCAGAAAATCACTCTTGTTATACAATCTTTTGGTAAGTCGATATGGTACACTTTGTAAGTGCCACAAGACCCATATTATACTTACAATGGGTTCTTTAAAATAAAGCGTGATAAGTACCGTTACTAATTTCGTCGTAATCTAGTCCTGAAAATATAAACGTACTCGTAATAAAAAAAAATTGTATAGTGATAATAATTATATAATAAATAGAGGCCGGTTTTTGCCTCAAATATACTAGCTTGTCTAAATTGCAAATTAGTGCTTTCGTAACAGCCTTACTGTTTAAGATCTATGAGCATTGTGAACCCCAGTACAATGTAAGAAAACCCAATTTCAAACACAGTATCGATTTGCTATTGTCATTTTTGGACCTGGCTTCGGGTTAGACCTGGTGTTTACCTATACCTAGCAACCAGCATAAATTGTCTGCTTAGTGCTAAACAGTCTTTTATAATTTTTCCAGGTCAAAGGGCTGGCCGAAATGACGACGTTAAGCGCAGCTGGAATAAGCACGAGAAACGTTTCAGAACCAATGGAAGAGTGCCAACCGCATGACACCAGGGAGAGCTCAGAACCTCATGAAAGACTAGTCCCCCGGGAAAATCGGGATAAGGAGGACAAACGCGATGTAAAAGAATCACGAGAAATGCGAGAAAGCAAAGAGATTCGTGATCAGAGGGAGCATACTAGAGATTCCAGAGAATCGAGAGATTCGAGAGAACAGAGAGAAAGAGAACTAAGAGATTCTCGCGAGTTACGAGAGCCCCGAGATCTGCGTGACCTAAGAGAACCAAGAGAACCGAGAGATCAAAGAGATCCACGTGATTTAAGGGAACACAGGGAGTTACGGGATCATAGAGAATCACGCGAATCCAGAGATATTCGGGAACCTCGTGATATAAGAGAGATTCGTGATCCTAGAGACATGAGGGATCTCCGGGATAGTCGGGACCCGCGAGAAATTAATGACGCCTCTCCCCCAAGAATATCCCCCCTATTATCAGTCCGCCGGTTTAGGATTGAGACACCAGTAGAGACACCAATGCCTACGCATCCTCCTATACCTAAAGATGAGCCACCTGACGAGCCGATGCGTACATCATCACCAGAAGATGATGCTGTATCAATACGATCTAATGGTGCACCAAATGAAAGCATTGGTAAGTTTACATAATGTATTTTAATATTAATTTTGCGATGAAACGTAGGTACTAGGTTATTTTTAGTTTATCAAAATGCATTTCACTATGCATTATAAATATTAACAATAATTTTAATTTTTACGTGGGTGAAATTACGGGGCAGCTAGTTTGTACAATACAATACAAGTAAACATATAAAAATCAAAACATATTATTATTAAAAAACGAGTAAAACCAGAAGACCCCTAATGGAAATGAAAAACGTCCGTCAATTATGTTGTTATCACTATCCTGTTGTCATTAAAGAGGTACTCTTGATATTGCAAGCGCTTATTGGCTACAACTTGTATCGTCCTGTTTGGGTGAACAGTGACCGCACTTGTATGATGCCAAATACGCACAAGTCGTGTTCCTTGTATGAACTCTCTGGTCAGCCGAACCAAATAAACTGAAAAAAAGTACAACAGGTTTCCTCCTTTTTTAGTGACACCATCTAAATAAGCAACTTTTATTGTCATTATCTAAAGATTTTAAAAAATGCATACAAATTCTTTATAAAGAAAATAGAACGCCAGTTCTCTCTACACTTGCATACCTGATGAATGTGGACGAAATACGTCCACATTTATGAGTCGTACCCTTCCGTAAGTGTCCGATCGATTTGATATATCTCGTGTTTACATGCTTCCTAGATATACAATATCGTTCACTTTTTCTAGAATTTCCTCAATTACCGATATAGCACACTCAGTCACTTGTCCATCTCCTTCGAATACCTTCCTTAATGTTTACATTTGTAAAAATATTTTAGCTAAAATATTACCTTGGTAGGTATCTGTAGGGATATACATTTAAAATTTATTATAGCTAACAAAATCTTTAGACATTAAAAAAGAACTTATTTAATATTTTGTTCATTAAAATACTGGTTTCACATAACAATCTCTTTTGATATCTTTTTCTTCAAGCAAAGATGTGCTTTTAAAATGCCTTTTAGAGTGAATAACTAACGAGCGACTACAAATTAGGAGTTTAGGAGGAGTTACACAAATTATTGTTAATTAGTGAAACATAAAACTTAATTGGTAATTCGGTGTTTATCAATCCGTACGGATTTGAAGCTTTTTTTGTCAATAACTCGTCGATTAGACGAAAAAGTAGAAATTATTTACGTAGTTCTGCCGAATTGAAAATATTAAACAAAAGACTAATTTAATTATTTCACTATTTCATCACTGAAGGGTTCTTTTGTTTTTAAGAATAAGTTAAGAATAATTTATGTTAGTATAGTATTAATTCCACGCCGTTAACGGCATGTTCTATTTTATGAACAACTAGCTGTGCCCGCGACTTCGTCCTCATGGAATTTAACATAAAAAATAGCTCAGTTTCTAAAATAAAAGGACCCTAAGTTAATTACATCTTACATCAGCTATCTGCCAGTAACAGTCCCATCAAAATCTTTTAAAGAAAAGAATATAACAAACAGTCACTCCAATTTTATTTATTTGTTTATATAGTAATTTTGCAATACAATAATCAATAAATGGTAAAAAAAAACAAAACATAGGTACATATTTGGATGTCAAGTTGACATTTCATACTTTTGACATAAATAAAATGGTAACATTATCGAAATGTCTTTTTTTTTAAACACTCGTGCGTGACATTCATTCGACACATACGGATTGTTTTAATTAAATTAAAATCTTTATCTATACGATCGTTTTTGTTTTCTTTTGGAGTTGTAAATAATAGAATTCATGAATTATCAAGAAACTATTCCAAATTAAAAATCCGATCAATGTTCTACAAAAATAAATATGAACATTTCAGATTGTAGGTACATAGAATCCGGAAAAAATCTAACCAAAATGATATTTAAATGTTTAAAGCATACTCTAGGGGCAGTAACTTGATAAATAACTATACGTGAAGCTAAAATTTAGTTGGGTTTCAAGGAATATGCTTCAAGATGTAATGTAAGTCCTAAAGAACTTGTATGGTACGGTACTGTTTTGATAGTGTCTAGATGACATCTTAGTTAGACCTACCTAGTTTTGTAAATAATTTTGAGCATAACACATGTCTCCTGTTAATTCTTAATAAATATGCTACTAATACACCCAATGTAGAAGCAACTGGTGACTGAGAAACTGGTTCAACCCAGTTTAGATGTTCACTTTTCAATTTAGTTACACATATTTTTTTTAACTTTACCTACATATATATTTTTTATTATCATGATGATGATTCATCTATATAAACCAATATATTATTATGTGCTAGGATCCAAGCTACTGGTGGCTAGGTTCCCAGGTAAATGAAAAGGGATATGATCTAACTATCTAAGGAAACACCCTTAAGATGCTAATTAACACTGCTATTATGCATTGTTTATGATTATTATAGTTAAATTATTTGAATTTGCAGGATTAAATATGACAATAAACAGCCACAGTACAAGTGGTGTGCTGGGTCCTCGCTATTCACCTGTGGAGCAGAGGCTGAGTGTGCTTAATGCAATATCTCACCCTGGACTGCCGCATCCATCTCACCCATCACTGCCAAGCCCTAGGACAGAGCCCATTGCTGGACCATCGGG
>JACCPG010009674.1:0-21035 GCA_016069955.1 Drepana arcuata | reverse complement strand
TTTTTTTTTTTTTGTATTGTCTCTCGTAGCGTGAGTTCCGGGAACTTTTGCTACTTAACCGGTCAATGGCGAGACCTAGGCCTCCAGCCAGGCACTTTAGTACTAAGCAACACAGCTAAGGGCACCCCCTGTGGGGTACGAACCTCGGCTTAGGGCGTTGCTGGATCGCGAGCAAGGGAGCTGGGCTGGACTGGTAATTTTATTTATATATTATTTGGGGGCGGGATTTGCGCGTCTGGCTCGGCGCGGGCCGGCGTTTGCGGAGGAGGTCGGGGGGGAACATTACGGCTTATTCGCGTCGAGCCTCGCCGGCGAGGACGGAACAGTGGTCGGTTGTGTGTAGTGTTTGTATGTTTTTGTCGGGCGTCCTGGAGGACCGTTATGTCGTCATCCGGTTCGATGACGGCATGTTTTGGACGCCTTATCTTCGAGATAAGGGAAGGAGTGTATCGGGCGGCCGATACGACGAGGGGGTTGGGGTGGTTTACAGCAGAATCGAAATGACGTTTGGACAGTTTTTTCAAAAACTGTTTTATAGTTGGGACTTTGAGGTCAACGTGGAGTTGACTATTACGCATGTACCACGGGGCACCTGTGGCTCTCCGGAGAAACCGGCTTTGGAGCACTTGCAGGGGGTTGAGTGTTGACTTGCTAGTGTGTGCGAACACTACACCCGCATATGTCATGATTGGTCGAATGCACGTCGTGTAAATCCTCACCTTGGATTTCAATGAGAGTTTACTTCGTGCATTCAACATGCTGTGAAGTCTACCGAGCGCGAAGGCGGCTCGCGCGCGTACCGCCTTTACGTGGTGACGGAAAGAAAGGCGTTGATCGAGGATCACACCCAGGTATTTGGCTTTTTCTTCCCATTGAATGGGTTTGCCGAAGAGGGTGATGGGAGCTACCCGTGGGCGTTCGAGGCCTTTCCAGAATAGGATGGCTGCGCTTTTGGTGGGGTTCACTTCAATTCTCCATTTCCGGAACCACCGCCCCAGGGCTGTGACCGCGGATTGGAGGTTGTCGTGAATTCCCTCGGGAGTTCTACCTTTGTAGTAGATAGCCGTATCATCGGCGAATAGAGCGCTTTTAACTCGTCTAAAGGGGGGAATGTCGCTAGTATAAAGCGTGAATAGGAGTGGCGAGAGCACTGAGCCTTGCGGGACTCCTGCTCGTATGGGATGGGGGGAAGAGAGTGTGCCCTCGACTCTGTAGCGGAAGGAGCGGTTCGACAAAAAGTCCCGTACTATGCGTACTAGACGGTCCGGCACGCCCAACTGGTACAGCTTGTATATTAAGCCGTTGTGCCAGACCTTGTCGAATGCCTTCGCCACGTCGAAGAGGAGCATACCCGTGGTAAAACCGAATTGGAAGCCGCTACTGACGTCTTCCACAATACGGTGGACTTGTTGGACACAAGAGTGTTTGGTTCGAAAACCGAACTGTTGGTCAGGTATGACTTTCTTAGAGTCTGCAAAACTCTTTAATCTATTGTAGATAAGTCTCTCGTAAATCTTGCCAAGGACGTTGAGGAGACTGATGGGGCGATAACTGGAGGCTTCGGTCTTGGGTTTCCCTGGCTTGGGAATACCTATAACCGTTGCACTTTTCCAGGATTGGGGGAAAAAGTTATTGCTCAGTGCGGCATTGAAGATGGCAGTGAGCAAAACTATGAGATAAGGAGAGAAGAGTTTAATAACTCTGTTAGTGATCCCGTCGGGACCTGGGGCTTTCCTGGGGTGTAGATCCTTGATCACTTTCCGGACTTCGTCGACCGTGATTGGGGCGATGGGGTGGTCTGGGTTTTCAGAGGGTGGGGGAGATAGTTTGCTTTCGACCTCGGCTTCCACCTTATCGAGATGGCGCGGGTCTACCGGCAAGGTGCTGGGCGTACATTGAGCCTCGAGACTGTCGGCCAGGCACTCGGACTTCTCGTCGTCGTCAAAGGCGGGCCCTTGATTTGAACGAGTGAGTGGAGGCATGGACGAGATTTTGTCCGATTTGAGTTTTCGTTGGAGATGCCAGAAGGCCAAGTGACTCGGTTCAAGTTCCCCTAGGAACTTGTTCCAGCGAGCGTCTCGCAGGTCTTTCATGCGGTATCTCAGCTTGCGCTGGAGTGACCTCAGAAAGGTGCGGTTCGCTTCAGTCGGGTGAGCTCTATGAGCTCGGAGGGCGGCGTTCTTTTCCGTCACTAGTTCACGCACGTCGTCGGGAAGTTTCCAGCGATGGTCTTCCATCACCGGAACTTGTCGTGAACAGGCGTCCACGGCTGACTGTACGTGAGCTGTGAGGGAATCGACTGCCTTTTGAGTGTCGGCTGCCGACTCTATGAGGGGCGGGATACTATCTAAGTGAACAGATGAAGAGGACTTGAGGAGTTCCTCCAGTTTTCTCCAGTCTGTTATCTTTTTCTGAGGCGGGGGCTGACCTGAGTCCGGGGGGCCTAGTCGGGGGGAGAGCGCTAAGGTCACAGGTCGGTGGTCGGAATCTAATTCGTCGTGCGACCTCAGCGAGTGCAAACGGAGGTTTACATTCTTGAGGATCGCAATGTCTAGTACGTCCGGTCGGTGGTTGATGTTCTCAGGGTAGTGGGTGGGGTGCATAGGCGCAATGACGTCGAATTGGAGGAGTCCGCTGAGGTCCTCCAATTGGCGTCCTCTGTTATTTCGTGAGTGGCTGTTCCAAGCATCGCTCTTGGCATTCAGGTCGCCCGCGATAATAACCGAGCTACTGAGGTTGATGAGGGCTTTGATATCAGCTTTGATATCGGCCGTTGAGTTAACTGGGGAACAGTATGCAGAGACTATCGTGATCGGCTGATGGCCGGTCATTCCTAATCGACAGATCGAGGTCTCAATGTGGGAGAGGGTTGGCGGTTGGATTGGGATACAGTGCAGGGACCTCTTGTAATAGATCAAAGTACCGCCGAGGGCGGATCGAGATCTATCATTGCGAACCACGCAGTAGTTTGCAATTCTAGGGTCTCGGTGTGATGGTTTCAAGAAGGTTTCCTGCACTAAGAAAACGTCGATATTGTTGTCGCGGAGGAACGCGGCGATCTCTTCCTTTTGGCTGTGAATGCCGTTGGCATTAAAGTAGCCAATTGAAAGTGATCGGGGTTTGATTCTGCTGCTTACGTTTGAGTCCATTATTGGCTGGACGAGAAGGTAGCCAGGGACTCCGATACATCGGCGTAGTCGCCGAGCACCTTGAGGAGGGCCAGAGGGTCCTTCCGGACGGCCCTGAGGCTTCGTGCCATCTCGTTAACCCTTGAGAGGTTGACGGTGGAGAAAAGATCCGCCAGGAATGCCATGTTGGCGGAGGTTTCAGAGGGGGAGGAAGTGGGCTGGACCGCCTGGGGTCTACGCGGGGGAGTAGCAGCCTGGGGCTGGGGCTGTTGAGGTTTGGCGGTGGTGAGCGACTGCAGAGGTGTAATCTGCGGGCTCGAGGCCGCTGAGGGGACAGGTTGTGGGAGGGGTGGAAAGTCCCTCGGAGGGAGGGCCCTCCACGGGGAAGGTCGAGGTGGGGCGGGTTGCGCGGGGGGGGCATTACGCCATTCGCGGGCCGCCGCCCTCTTGACCACGACCGGTCTGGGCTTGGGGGCTTTGGGACAGCCCCTGTAATTGGCCGGGTGGCCTTCCTGGCGGCAAAGCACGCAACTAGGAGGCGAGTCGGCGAGTGTGCGGTCCTTAGGGCGCGAGCAGTCGCTCGTCCCATGATCACCCAGGCACTTAACGCACCTGGGTTTTGCGTTACAGTTACGCGATGCATGCCCGTATAGTTGGCAGTTGTGACACTGCCCTATAGGGCCACCCTTGTGGGGGGTTTCAACCCTTATGCCAGACAGGTGGCATATGGTTTTTATTTTGAAGACGGCTTTACCGTCGGGGGAGTTCTCGCAGATGGCGAGGACCATGTTAAATGCCTCTCCGGCATTTTTTCGGTGCATGCGGTGCACTTCCTTCACTGCGACATTCTGAGCCTTGAGGTCTTCTTTGATCGACTCTGTGTCGATTTCACAAGGGACGCCGCGGATGACGACCCGGAGTAAACGGTCCTCCGGCAGATCATAAGTGTGGTATTCCACACTTCTGGCCTGCAGGAGTTTCGTGAAGGCTCGGAAATCGGTCGAGTTTGGGAGGTGCACCTTAATGCCTTCGGCTGTGGCGGTAGCGCGAGTGAAATTTATGCGGTTGGTTTGGCACCAACCGGAGATTTCCGTCCACTTGGCCTTTGTGTGGACGAAAACGGGGGGACACGAGCGCTCCTTCTTCGAGGAGGGCCGCGTGGGGCGCGGGACGGGGGAAAGCCGGCTAGCCTGAGTGGCTTCGGCTTCCGGAGAGGCGTGGGGGGCGGGGGAGGGGGGCGCCAGGGAGGGAGCTACCGAGGAGGACTGTGCGGAGGGCACGGGCACGGTCTTGGGGGCTTTAGTGGGAGGGGAAGGTGAGGTTGAAGCCTCCTTCTTTTTTGCGCGTCTGGCGCGCTTCTTGGAGCCCGTGACGGGCGTAAATTCGTCCGAGGAGCCCTCGGACGACTCGGATTGTAATGACTCCATTTCGGAGTCCACAATGATAGATTCGGGGGACAAGGGGGAGCCTTGAGACTTGTTAGCCTCGTTTGTGACGGCTATGATGGCGCTCTTGTCGAGCGCTGCTGTCGCCTCGGCAGTGGGAGTACCCGCGTTTATATCGCGGGTGTACTCGTCATATTGACGTCGGAGGGTGGGCACGGCGTCTAAGAGCCGCGCGAGAAAAGCCAGTGAGGCTTGGGATCCACACTTGTGGACATGGTGGATGCAGACGTGGGAGGGCAAGGCGGTAAGGGAGACGTGTTTCGGGGCGCGGTCGCCCAGGGGAAGAAACACGTAAAGAAACCCCTGGTGACTTAAACGTAAGGGTCCCGATCCCCGGGGGGTTGACCCGGGGGTGTGTACTGAACCCTCCCTGTCGGGTGTAGACAGGGAGGTGAGTGTGCCTATGGTGTGAGCCCTAAGCTTGTATTCCCGCTGCCAGTCTTATTGTGCAGCGGGTCCCTGACAGTTCCGGTGTAGAGAGCACTAGTCCGTGGACAGTGCCCAAACTAACACCGGAGGATAGGAGGTAAGGAATAGGTAGGGTGGGCGGTGGGTGATGACCAGGCGCGACTAGGGTAGACCCCAAGGCCGGTGAACCTGGTCCCGTCCGTTTGTAGCCTTACCCTGAAGGGGCAAGGCTAAGAGCGCAACGGGGCAGCGCCCCACTCGGTTTCGTTGGCACCGTTTGGTTTCCACCGAATGACCACGAAACTGTGGATTTTCCCAGAAGGGGACAAATATTATTGTCGAGAAACAAGAATTGTGATTGTTGTTGCCTTGAAAAAGGCGACCAACAATCACCACGTGCGGTGCGTAGCGGCTAGCTAACGCGTGGCGATTTGTGTAGCGGCGGGTGTGGCTTCTGCCGGTCGTAGCGGGCGCAGAGCGCGGGAGCGGTGGGAGCACACGTCTGCTCGGTACGGCGGCCGGAGCGAGAATCATCCCTTGTGTGGAATGGTCCCAAGGTATTTATTTATACATTTCTACCTCCCACACACTGCGATACGACGAAACACCCACGTTGTCGAAGATATTTATTTTTCTTAAAGGATGTCTATAATTGTGATATTTTCAACTTAATTTCTTAATGGAGAACTGCACAATATCACTAATATTCATACCTTCGTATTGACTTTCTGCCTACAGAAAGCTAGGCTGTAACTTATACTTAATCCGTGCGTTTAGGGATGTGGGAATTTTTTTCAATCAATATTTTGAAAGATAGAGGTGCAACTCTATCTTTCAAAATATTGATTTATGTTTGCGATAGGATGTCGTAGTAGGCATCTATTAACCAAGAGCATTAAAGGAAAAGTTGAACGGAGTTGGTACATAATACATATAGGCGATGCTGCAAATTAGTAAATAAGATAATTTGTACACGACACTGCAGTAATAAGCTTTACCTACTTATAACAACATTAATTCAGAATTATAGGGGACACCTAGACAAAGTGCGCAGTTAGCAGGCTGCTTATGAATGGGACGCCTGAATGAAACCAGTCTCGTCCCATAATTCAACGGCGACAGATCAGCCGGTCCCAAGCGGTAAGTAACAAGAGTTGCGAAACGAACCATTACCTAATATTTTGTGGTTACGGCAGCTTTTGAGAAGCCTTACTCAGGTTACGACCATACATATGTTTGGCATGATAAAATAATATTACTCGAATAGCCAAGCTCCGGAAAAATTACAACGTCGTAGCTAATTTATACCTCAAAAGAATTGGGGTCGAGATAAAAAAGTTTAATTAAAAGCGGATTCAAGAGAATGATTGAGTTAGTAGAGAGCTACTAGGAGAACATTTGCGATCTTGTCGTTCGTTAATATCATGGAATTCTTCAACTATGCGATATAGTAGCCGTAGAAGACCCATCACTTGTGCTAACAAGGTGATTCAATTTGTTGGTATATCGTATGCTTCGAAGCTAACGTATTTAAAAAAAACTAACCGTTTTCATTCTAACGTAGCGGATACAGACATATTATTACACTTGTACAAGACCAGGGGAATGAAACCCGATCGCAAGTAATCTGCACTGCTAAACATCAATGTCTAAAATGACCAGAAGTGGTTAGATTTGATTAGTCGGCGCCGACTATAACCAGCTACAAGGAACCCACTACCTATATTAAGGATGGGTACCACGTGACATGAGGAAAATAAATTTTAGTCACGGTAATGTACCTCCAATTCCATTACATATTTTACTGCATATTTTATATTCTGCACCCACTAGTTGCAAAATGTTTATAGAGTTGTAACATTATTTTACGAGACAACATAGCAGGGACACTTTCCTCCGGGCTTGTGTCTTTGACAGCAACGAGTACAAGTGTGAATATACTCGTATATATTGCGTTGAATATTCCATTTATGACGTCGGCTCAGTAGGCGATCTCCTTTGTGCTGGGAGGCATGCCCTTACACATCTATTTTGGTCTTGGAGATCTTAATATTTTAATCTTCAATGTATTCTGCACTGCATAAAGCCCGCAATCTCTACAGTTTAAATGAAAGCTTCCGTACATAGTATTAAAACAAAGTCGCTGCCCGCCGCCTATACACTAAGATATTTGAATCTACGCTACGGATTATAATACGATATTTAATGGATATTACCATCAATATATATTAATTTAAGAGGAAAATGTATACGTTAAGTTTAATATTGTATTACCCAAGGGAGCGGAGAAGTAATTATATATTAACGCGAGTGAAACCGCGGAGTAAAGCTACTTTAATAAATATTTTTTTTTGTTTACGCGTGCTTTAAATCAATAAATAAACTAATTAATTCTTACACAAGCGATTAAATATCATATGATACCAACCTAAAGGCCCGGTAATAAACAAGCCAGTGATTGGAAATGGTATGCAATATCGAGCCGTAATCTTCAGTATATAAAACTACAAATAAACAAAAGCATATTAAAAAAAAAAAAACTTAACCACGCCGCGATCCACCGCTATGACGTCATAATTAAGGGGCCCGACACACGATGAAAACCACAAACGAGGTGAGTCAGGCATCATCGTGAGAAAACTGAATGTAATAAAAAAGTAAAAGTGCTTTCTTTGTACAGGGGCACGCGAAATTGAAGTTCGATTATCGGTGCCTTATTTTGGGACATGATTCATTTTGGTGAGAGGCTTGAAATTTAAGATAACACATTGAGAATTTTCGATTAGCGAGAATGATGTAATGTAACGGGATTGAAGGCACTAACATGCTAACGTGACTTTTACTTCCAAATATGCAGGCGTCGTGCACGATTCCTCTATACGTAATAATAATAATAGTATATCCCAATATTCCCAATGGGGTAGGCAGAGGTGTATAGGTAGTACCCACACACCCATATTCCGCCAGAGATATATCTTAGGTGCCAACGTGACAGATGGCGAGTCCGATGCCGTTATTCAAGCACGACTATACATACGCCTTTGAATTGCTTCCCAGTTGTATGCAGGTTACCTCTCGATGTTTTCATTCGTCGTAAAGATCATAGTGTGATTAATCACTGTAAAAACTTTAATATATTTTGAATGAGATGTATTGTTTTAAATTAAATATATTTCGCTGACATACAAACAGCAATAGGAACCCCCATTTTTTTCCGTCACTATAATGTATTCCTAAATACTCATTTCTGTTAAAACGATTAATATTTCGAAACGTCACTTGTAATGAAAGACCACCGGTAGCTTGGTCATAATTTTACCACATCGTTGTTCTTGTAAGAGTCTGTAATCTTTATAACGCACTGCATTGGTGCGAAGAATCGTTGCATCGAATCATCAAGCACTTTAGTCGTTTGGCATGCGTCACTTTTTTAATTGTCCCGAATATGGTGGCACCGTTACTGCATTCGAATAAAATAAATATCGAATAATAATTAACGGTAAATGTAACGGGTCGGAGGGCAAATGAGACCGAACAAGATTAAGGACCAGATGATGCTTCGTATGCGTCCTTTTTGGGTTCGGTAGATAAATAATTTGTTTCTTGTGCCGTTAAGATAAACATCAATGTAATGGAAACACATTTGCTAACAAAGTGGATTCGGTTAATGTGCCAAAATTTGCGTATTTATACAGTGTTATTTTAAGAATCGAATTCGATCCATGTTAATTAAAAATAATCTTTTATCCTAATTCAATCTGTGTTAGTTTTAAACCTTTTTTATATGGTAATAAAGTCGTTATGGGCTCGTTGTGCAGCTAAACTTTGGTCCATCATAGTAGCTATACTTAAATAGTAATAAAGAATGCGATTGCTTTACGTCATCATTGATCACTATATCCGTGAGTCGTGACTGCGGTCCTAAAATCGGCAAAGGATTACTTACTGACGTTTTGAATATAGCTTATAAACGGGTATATGTACTTATTAAGAGGGTTTCTTTTTTTTGTTCTTGTTTCAAAATGCTATAATGCTTTTGGGATTTGATAATGAAAACCAGAAATAAGTATAATGTGAGGTTACGTTATACGACATATCAACAGTTTTCTGTTCCTCCTATTACTTAGTACTATAACACACACAACTTATTGTTACTGACTTTGAATGTAATTAACTTATTAATCAAATTCAGATTATTTTCACAATTTTTATCTTCTCTTCTTTTATCTCAACTTCAGATGATCTCTGGTTTTTGGATTCGTTTTATCCAAGAATAGTAGAATAACTATTAAAATATAGGAATGATTAACTTAAAAAAAATATCACTTAATTAATTGACTTTGGTGGTTACGAAGTTCTCCGGTTCAGACGACTCGAACCATTGTACACCACGACTCTAATTTTCTTACGTATCGCAAATTTTACAGGGCTGAATAATAGAAGTGGCCTTGGGTTGGCCACGTCACAAGACAGATGAACGCTGGAGCAGACGAGTCCTCGAATGGAGACCACGGACGGGAAAACGTAGTGTAGGCCGTCCTGAGGCATGGTGGCCGGACGACCTTAAGAGGGTCGCTGGCGGCAGATGGATGCGAAGGGCCAAAGACAGTGTTGTGGCGCGCCATGGAAGAACCTTATGTCCAGCAGTGGACTGCTGTAGGCATGTCATGATGATAAGGATGAATAATTGAATACCGGATGAACAACGATTAAGCGTGTTTCGTCTTTGAATCCGTTTTCTTGGTTAATTTCCCTTTTAGGCTCAGGCTTTGAAGATTCGAAACGTCTAACGTTTAAGGAAATATTAGTAAAGAGAAATATTTCTTCTTCTTTTTTTCCATTAGAGCCTCAATCGGTTTCATAATAGCGTTCTGAGTAAGGCTGGTGAGTTTCAAGAAATAATATGCCAACAATGAGAGTGTCTTAATGTACCTACTGTGATACCTACCTACTGAACCCAATTACAAGTAGCCAATACACGGTGAACGACTCGCGTGGGTGTGGCGCATGCGCGAGAGACAAACATACTGGGATTATGTTACGCACTTGGCCGGATACAATTAATTTTCCAATAAAAGATAACAAGAAAAAACCCTTACTATAGTGTGTAATCGCGGTAATATATATTTGTCGGTCATGTTTTGTGTTAATTTTAGTCTAACAAAGCGACTATAATCCAATATAATAACCATTTACATATGTAACAGTATCAGGCACATAGAATTGGTTTTATGGGCTGGGAAATGTAGAAAAATATTTTTCACTACTTGCTGCGCTAGTCGTTGCACTATTGATTCTGCCTTTATGTAAATGATCGTGGGCTTTCTCCCATCCTATTTTTTATTAGATTTAATCAATAAATAATTATAAAAATATTTTTTATTAAATTTTCATTAGATAAAATTATCCATTCATATTTGGTTACACACCTTAAAATTATATATAAAACTTGAAATTAATAACAAAATGAATAAACGTTAAATAATAAACGTCAATGAGCATATTTGCTTGTTGCAACTTTTGATGTATTATCTGTATAAGCTCTGTCTAGTTTAAGTATATCTATTTAATTATTTTTAATCCTGTTCCTAATAAAAACAATATCTTGAGTAAAATTTATGTAGAAATCCCCGAGGTTTTCTCTAAAGTACGGCAAGGTCTTTTCTCACCCTTCAATAAGTCGCAAGTGACCATCGTCGACGGTAGTCCCTTAAGCGCTCTCATCAAGCGAAATACCATGCCAGTATAAAAAAATGAAGGCATTGAACAAGTCGAGCACGATACAATACGAAATCCCCTTACTGTGTGTAGTATACGTGCACTTACCAACATTCATCTCCTGAAAGAAGTTTTCGTTATGGCTGATTATCGAACAAAAACGTATTTTATTTCTACTAGCTGTGATCATTTGTCTTAGGTATATGTATGGGCATAGACACAACTACCTACATCGAAACGGCAATCCAGAATTGAAAGAAAGTTTGATTTCATTTATTACTCTTAAAGCATGTTTATGGGATGTAATTATAACGAGTCAGGTGTTATTGCCGCTCCTTTTTAAATTACAACGCGTTTATACTTTCATTGCTTATCCATAAGTAGCAGATACATATTGTGGGATTAAGATAGAAATTAGGTCTTTGCGTCATTAAATAATATTTTTAATTGGCTTTCACCACAGCTTCGGACTCCGTTCTCATGATGTCATGCCAACTGAATAGATACCTGTTGGGACATTAGCGCTAAATTAATATGATTTTATTGGTTCATGAATAATTAATTGCTTTTTTCCCACATGCGGAACTACGCAGCTGCAATAAAGTATAAATATTTGTTACAATTTAAAAGTGTCACTAATGGATATTGAAGGATGTAAAGGTAATTTTGCACGGAGATATAATATTAATACGTGTCTGTAATGGCGATTGGCAATTGCTAATACGAGAAATATCGCTCGCGCGTAGCCAAATTGTTTGTGTAATAACTGAGCTGTGAAATAACACGGAGACACAGGACTACACGGGGATAATCTGGGATCCTCGGCAAGGTGAACGTAATTCCCAAATATAACGCAATCAGACCAAAACTTTATGTAACTATATAGATTATTTGTAAAAATAGCCTTGGTGGCTAAGTGGTTCGAGTTGCCTGCGACATAAAGATCACAAGTTCAAATTCCGACTGTACCAATAAGTTTTTCTAACCTTAAGTACAGTGATTAGTCACATGAGCTGACCACGAGCTTTACGGTGAAGGAAAACATCGAGAGGAAACCTGCATACGTCTGAGAAGCAATTTAAAGGCGTATGTATTCTATAGTCGTGCTTGAGTAACGGCGATGGACTCGCCAACCATCACGTTGGCAGCTAAAGTATATTTCTGGCGAAAAGTGGGTGTGTGGGTACTACCTATACCTACACCTCTAGCTATCCTTCTGCGGACCCTAGTGGGATGGCGTGAGGATATATTATTGAATGAAATGATAAAAAAGGCAACATACTTACATACATACATATCATCACGCCGAGTCCCTAACGGTATAGAGCGCCTGTTTTCTCAAGATTTACATACCTCTTTCGCTTCGTCCACATTCATCAGTCTCTTCATAAATACGCTGGCGTTTATGTATGTATGTATGTATCTGTTCGATCAACATCAGACGCCTCCCGAGTATATCTCATTATCCTCCCCAGGAGGCTCCGTCTGTCACAAAGAACGTATCGCAACCAGAAAGCAACCGAAGCTAAATCAACTTCCAACAATATAAATTTCGCATTGACATGTATTGGCCCGGCCATAAATATTTTATCTCTTTTTGTTTCCTACAAACATTTTTATGTGGAAGACTAAAAAAATACTTCCCAAATATCTCTGAACGTATATAAATAAAGCGGTGTGGTAGTAAATGTCAATAATATGCAAAATAATGGATGTTAATCTGGTGAGGATTTGTGATTTGCGAGCGCGCGCGCATCAAAGATTAGCCGACGGATGCCATCTTGTTAGATATTTCTTGTATAGTCACAGCCTCGGGGCGGGCTCGAGCTTCCAGCGCCTCGCAATCAATTTACATGCTTATGTTATATGCCGCGGGTTTTATTAATTTAATTTCAAACAGTTGACAAGAAGCGACAATGATGCCTTTACTGTTTGATAAATTATCCGAACGAGGGAAACGTGTTCTATGTGGCTCGCCAATGTTTGAACGGTAAGTGACGAGAACTTTATTAATATAGAGTGTGTAAATCTTTGCGCTTCCCCACAAGACTCCAAAGGGGTAGGCAGAGGTATAACAATGACCTCATTTCACTGGCGTTACTCGTATATGAAAGTGGCAATTCTTGAAATAATTAAATTAACTAAAAATCATCATAACGCGGTGTGACTAATCATGGTACTTCAGTTCAGATATACTCATTGGTAGAGTCGGTATTCGAGCTTGCAATGATGTTGCATGCAACTACGCGAACCACGCGGCCACCACGACTCCTAAGCTAGTCAAGTACAGTGACTAATCATATCACGAGCTTTGCGGTGAAGCAAAGAAGAAAGGGGGAAACGTAAGGGATAGGCAGATGTCTAGCACAAGACTCTTCTCTACTGAGATATATTATAGTATCAAAGAAAATATGTTAATCTTTAATTTCTTTTTAAATAAAAAATATCCTCACGCCTTCCCACAAGGGTCCCCGAAGGGGTAGCCAGAGGTGTATGGGTAATACCCACACACCCACTTTCCGCCAGAGGTATATCAGGTAACAACGTGACAGATGGCGAGTCCATCGCCGTTACTCAAGCACGACTATACATACGCCTTTGAATTTCTTCTCAGACGTATGTAGGCTTTCTCTCGATGTTTTTCCTTCACCGTGAAGCTCGTGGTGTGACTAATCACTGTACTTAAGTTCAGAAACACTCGTTGGTACAGTCGGGATTCGAACTTGCGACCTTTGCGTCGCAGGCAACTGCTCGAACCACACGGCCACCACGGCATGTTTTACAAATACCGTATTTGATTAAATCTCCGTAGAGAAGTAAACTTTTCGGGGACCCTTGTGTGAAGGCGTGAGGATATAACTACAAAAAAAATATAATATTTTGATAATAATTGTACTTTTAAATGTAATGTCTTCTCCAAAGATCTGTGCAGCGTACTTTCTTGAGGAACGGGACAAAACGACGAAATAGGCTCGCCATGTATCACCTAAACACTAGTGTATATCCCGCGAAAAACTGGTGTGTGTTACTTCTCTGCCTACCCCGTACATATATTTACATGGAATAAATTGCTCCGAGTGTACGTTTGAGGCAGTGTGAACTCAACCTAGTATGAACATGAATAGGCCGCAGACGATTAACGAAAGCTCCATCTCACACCCACGTTCGACCTGATGACATTGTTTATTATTTTTGTTATTACGCGTTGCGAACTGTGCAAATACTAATTAATTCCCACACACTTTCACATACGCTCCACGTGTGATTAGTCGGTACGTATTTGGTCGTTGACCCATCTGCCTACTTATGTTGAAGGACGACCTGCGACTCGGTCAATGGTTCGTTCATGTACTTGCTTATTGATTAATTACCTGTTATAAATAGAATAGCTTCGACAAAGGCTGTGTTAAGTAGAATTTGTTCAGATATGAACATTATTTACGACTGTTATTTTATATGAACCTTATTAATAAACGTGTCCAAAATCCACAAGGCCGAGGAAATTAGAACCTTGGGAGTCATTGAACATTTTTATTTTTCATCTTCAATGAGTGTTAATTCTGTCGGTATCGTTAGGTTGCATTAAAAGTTGCGTTTTTGAAGTGTTAACATTCATTATGTCATTTATTTATTTTATTTATTTATTTTACTTTAGTTAAAACGGTATACACCAATCACATTAACTAAAGGACTATTATGTACCGCTGTGGCAGCGGAAACAATTTTGAATGTAAAATATACACGAGATACGATACCGGGGCGCGCTATTTGGTAGCATAGTTTTAAACAATATTGCCGATAGATGTCGCTGATAAAATGCCTTAATCGCGCTATGACAACCGCGTTGTCGTATTATAAGACTTTTCAACGATCAGAAAGCGTTCTATACTAGCTGTACCTATATAAATAAATATATAATTTTTGATAAGTGGTTTAATAGTTATCTCTATTAATCGCTTGTAATATAAATTACAGTTCATCACTATACATACTATTATTCAAGCCAAGCACGGCTATACATACATAGTACAATATACCTTTGAATTGCTTCTCAGACAGATGTAATCATGTATGCAGGTTTCCTATCGATGGATGTTGTCCTTCACCGCAAAGCAAAGCTCGTGGTATGACTAATCACTTTACTTAATTTCAGAAAAACTCATTGGTACAGTCGGGATTCGAACTTGCGGTCTTTGTGTTGCAGGCAAATACTCGAACCCCTCGGCCACCACGGCTTTTTATTAATAAGTACCTGGATGACCGAGCTTAGCTCGGTAAATATAATATAAAATATTATTAACTTTTTTACAGTTGTGGTTGTCACTAATATAACATGGTATATACTTCACCTAACATTTAGTGTTTATTTCATGTTAAGAAACGAAAAAGGTATGCCAAGTTAAAGAATCATCTATCTAAACATATAATAAAAATGTAACGGATCCCTGTCTGTGCATGGAAGATGTATAAGAAAAAAATATGATTGGGACCTTTATCAACGCAAACAGAACCCAAAACACTGATTGTTAGAATTGTTGTCTGTTTGTCTGTGCGTATGTGCTCGCTAAACCTCAGAAACGGATTATAGATATGGTTTGTAAAACTGTAACGGAATACCATCTGAACATGGTAGATATATGTGAAAAAAATATGATTGGGACTTTGGGACCTTTATCAACGCAAACACACGTTGAGCCGTATGCTGCCGCAAATCTTGTAGACATCGCTTCTGTTGTTCGTCATTTTCAGTAGCTACACGTTGTGCCGTACGCTGCCGCAAATCTTGTAGACATCGCTCCTGTTGTTCGTCATTTTCAGTAGCTACACGTTGTGCCGTACGCTGCCGCAAATCTTGTAGACATCGCTCCTGTTGTTCGTAATTTTCAATAGCTACACGTTGTGTCGCACGATGCCACAAATCTTGTAGACATCGCTCCTGTTGTTCGTAATGTTCAGTAGCTACACGTTGTGCTGCTCGCTGCCGCAAATCTTGTAGACGTCGTTCCCGTTGTTCGTAATGTTCAGTAGCTACACGTTGTGCTGCTCGCTGCCGCAAATCTTGTAGAAGTCGTTCCCGTTGTTCGTAATGTTCAGTAGCTACTCGTTGTGCTGCTCGCTGCCGCAAATCTTGTAGACGTCGACCCCGTTGTTCGTAATGTTCAGTAGCTACACGTTGTGCTGCTCGCTGCCGCAAATCTTGTAGACGTCGTTCCCGTTATTCGTAATGTTCAGTAGCTACACGTTGTGCTGCTCGCTGCCGCAAATATTGTAGACGTCGTTCCCGTTGTTCGTAATGTTCAGTAGCAACACGTTGTGCTGCTCGCTGCCGCAAATCTTGTAGACGTCGTTCTTGTTGTTCGTAATGTTCAGTAGCTACACGTTGTGCTACTCGCTGCTGCAAATCTTGTAGAAATCTCTTCTGTTGTTCGTAATATTCAGTAGCTACACGTTGTGCTGCACGTTGCCGCAAATCTTGTAGACGTCGTTCCCGTTGTTCGTAATGTTCAGTAGCTACACGTTGTGCTGCTCGCTGCCGCAAATCCTGTAGACATCGCTCCTGTTGTTCGTAATGTTCAGTAGCTACACGTTGTGCTGCTCGCTGCCGCAAATCTTGTAGACGTCGACCTCGTTGTTCGTAATGTTCAGTAGCTACACGTTGTGCTGCTCGCTACCGCAAATCTGGTAGACGTCGTTCCCGTTGTTCGTAATGTTCAGTAGCTACACGTTGTGCTGCTCGCTACCGCAAATATGGTAGACGTCGTTCCCGTTGTTCGTAATGTTCAGTAGCAACACGTTGTGCTGCTCGCTGCCGCAAATCTTGTAGACGTCGACCCCGTTGTTCGTAATGTTCAGTAGCTACACGTTGTGCTGCTCGCTACCGCAAATCTGGTAGACGTCGTTCCTGTTGTTCGTAATGTTCAGTAGCTACACGTTGTGCTGCTCGCTGCCGCAAATCTTGTAGACGTCGTTCCCGTTGTTCGTAATGTTCAGTAGTTACACGTTGTGCTGCATGTTGCCGGAAATCTTACAGCCGTCGCTCTCGTTGTTCGTTATTTTCAGTAGCTACACGTTGTGCTGCTTGCTGCCCGCAAATCTTGTAGACATCGCTCCTGTTGTTCGTAATTTTCAATAGCTACACGTTGTGTCGCACGCTGCCGCAAATCTTGTAGACGTCGACCCCGTTGTTCGTAATGCTCAGTAGCTACACGTTGTGCTGCTCGCTACCGCAAATCTGGTAGACTTCGTTCCCGTTGTTCGTAATGTTCAGTAGCTACACGTTGTGCTGCTCGCTGCCGCAAATCTTGTAGAAGTCGTTCCCGTTGTTCGTAATGTTCAGTAGCTACAGGTTGTGCTGCTCGCTGCCGCAAATCTTGTAGACGTCGACCCCGTTGTTCGTAATGTTCAGTAGCTACACGTTGTGCTGCTCGCTACCGCAAATCTGGTAGACGTCGTTCCTGTTGTTCGTAATGTTCAGTAGCTCCACGTTGTGCTGCTCGCTGCCGCAAATCTTGTAGACGTCGTTCCCGTTGTTCGTAATGTTCAGTAGTTACACGTTGTGCTGCATGTTGCCGGAAATCTTACAGCCGTCGCTCTCGTTGTTCGTTATTTTCAGTAGCTACACGTTGTGCTGCTTGCTGCCCGCAAATCTTTTAGAAATCTCTTCTGTTGTTCGTAAATTTCAGTATCTACACGTTGTGCCGCACGCTGCCGCAAATCTTGTAGACATCGTTCCCGCTGTTCGTAATTTTCAGAAGCTACACGTTGTGCTGCACCCTGCCGGAAATCATACAGACGTTGCTCTCGATGTTCGTAATTTTCAAGAGCTACACGTTGTGCCGCACGCTGCCGCAAATCTTGTAGTCGTCGTTCCCGCTGTTCGTCTTCAGCGGCCATAGGCAACCTCTCGTAAACATCTAAATCACAAGATCTTTCTGCTCGAATAATGTTTTGCAAGACTCTTACTTTAGCACTACGTGTGGGACGAGCGGAAAGCTGATTATTTTCATGGTTATCTTGAAATGAGTCTTGCTTGTCGATCACTATTTTCTTCAAGATATTCTTTAAACAAGTCGCGGCTGCGTGGATTTAGATTGTGTATAAGCGTTTATTTTTTTCTTCTTTTAGGCATTTTGACATGTATGTAAGCAATTGATTTTATATATAATACGTCTACGATAACGTCAAACCAGGCTTAAATTTTGTTGCTTAGCAACGCTTTATTGTTGGAAATTAGGAGATTTTCACTGCCTAAAAACACGGATATAACTACTTTTTTTTTAGATGAAACCTAGCCAGATCGATTTTTCGCCCCCGAAATCTCCCCCCTAGCAAATTTCATGAAAATCGTTGGAGCCGTTTCCGAGATTCAGATTATATATATATATACAAGAATTGCTCGTTTAATGGTATAGGGATTTATGTATACATACATATATAACTAAAATAGTAAACAAATACGCCACCCACCTGATGGTATGCGGTTACCGTAGCCTATGGACGCTTACAACGACATGGGTATTGCATTGAAATGTAAATTCTGCCGAAGTGTTGTGCCTGGCTTTCTTTATTTTTAACAGGCCTTCGTCAGTTGCGAGCAGTATTAAGCCCCATACTGCGAAATAAAGGCTACCCTGCGAAATAAAGGCTAGTGCAGAATATCGTGATTAACTCGTATCCTCTGAGTTAGGTGATCGTGAGTAACTGCCATAAAATGTAATTAGAATCCGTGAGACTTAAAGTAAAAACTTTTCGACTACCCAGTATTTGTTGGCAGCTTACGACTAACTAACCTGACTGCGTATCACACCGAAAAGAATATTAAATATATTTTGCATTCTGATACGATTTGCGAATTTGTCATGTTCATAATAGACTAGCTTTGCCCCGAGGTTTCACCCATCTGAAATTTGATTTAAACGGTAGTTTCTCAATCGGGACTTTTTTTTCTGGAATAAACCATAACGTTTGATTAAATTCAACTAATAATCTTTATTCCATGCGGTGTGAATGAGGAAGAAAATATTAGGAACTGTCTATAGCTTTTGCTTTTAACACTCGCAGACTGTATTTACTTGTACCGAGCACAGCAGACGTAACTCATGAATCAGAAAATACCTTATATCAAATAATATTTATCTTTTATGTGGTTTTGCATTGTAAGCCGCTGGAATTAAAAATAACATTATTTTTAATATTTGCAACATAATATGTGACGTAAACAAGCGTACGTCATAAATACATACATACATATCATCACGCCAGGTCCCTAACGGGGTAGGCAGAAAGTATAGAGCGCCAGTTCTCTCTAGACTTACATACCTCTTTCGCTTCGTCCACATTCATCAGTCTCTTCACACATGCTCGTCGGTTTCGAGTACTCTTAACGTTCCCGTTCTTGAGCGTCCGATCGATTTGATCCAGGTAGTTGGAACGTGGCCTTCCTCTGCCTCTTCTTAAACACACTTTTGCTTTGTATATCTGTTTCGTCAATCTTTCTTCACTCATCCTTTCTATGTGTCCAAACCAACGTAACATGCCTTTCTTCATCTTTACAATCTCGCCCTCATTCACGCCAGTTGATTTGCGAATCTCTTCATTGCGCATTCGATCTCATATCGTTACTCCGCACATTTTTCGAAGAGATCGTGACATAAATGTGTATTTCAAAATAGAAAATACATTTTATATAATTAAATTCGTACTCACAATGAGTGGGTAGAGGTGTGTAAGTAGGTACGGGATACACCCAAATTTCGCCAGAAATATATTTTATTTGCCACTGTGACAGATGGCAAGTCCATCGCCGATATAAAATAGCTATCGGTCATAATTATCTTCGTGAGCATATATGAAGAGACTGATCAATGTGGACCAGGCGAAAGAGGTATGTAAGTCTAGAGAGAACTGGCGCTCTATACTCTTGAGTATAGAGCGCCGTTAGGGACTTGGCGTGATGATATGTATATGTATGTATGTTAACACATACGGTATAATTTAATCCAATAATAAAATCAAATTTGCACAGCCAGTTCTTTTTATAAATAAATAGCATTTTTATTTATAATAAGAACTATTACTGAATATAAACTAATATTTTGATTATAAATAACCTAAAAATGGTAGCGATAAATTATTTTGTATACGATTTCTTGTTTAAATAATGTTTCGCTTCCGATCAGCGGATGTATAGCTTCTATTGACAGTTTAATGACTGGGACAATGTTAGGTGTTGGGTACACTGAGTGGTTAAAAAAGTTTTATTGAAAAGTTCCGTAATTTTTAATAGGGTATGTGGGACGTAGAGTTAGTTCCCTTCCTGATCACAGACACATGTCTTTTTTTTTGCCGACTTTCTTCGTTTCTATATATTGGAAAGTACAATAAGTAGAAACAGAAACTAGGAAACTATTGATTTCATCTTTACTAATGTTATAAAGAGGAAAGATTTGTATGTATGTATGTTGGTAGCGAATTGGCTCAAAAATACTAAACCGATTTTATAAATTCTGTCACCATTTGAATGTTTAAAAAATGAATGTCCCCGTGCGAAGCCGGGACGGGCCGCTAGTTATTAAAATTAACTGTAACCAATGACTACGGGGTAAGCAGACAGGGTGCCAGTTCTCTCTGGACTTAAGTACCTCTTTCGCGTACTCAACATTAATTAATCTCTTCATATGTCATGCTCGCCGGTTTCGAATATCCACTCTTGACGCTCCTGACCTTGAGTGTTCGATCTAGGTATTCAATTTGATCTAGGTAATTGGAACATGGTCTTCCTCTGTCTCTTCTTGCACACACTTTCGCATTGTATATCTATTTAATCAATATTTTTTCACTCATCTCCTCTCATACGTCCGAACCGACGTAACATGACTTTCTTCATCTTTACAGTCACACCCTCTTTCACCCCATTTGCATTGCGAATCTTCTCATCATGATTTGAATTCGATATTTAAATATTTTTATACAACAGACACATAATATAAATTATATAATTTTTTTTGTAAATATTCTCATTGTAATCCCAGCCCTAATAGCACGAAAAAAATCAGCACCAATATAATAAAGATGCCGCCTTGATAACGTCCGTACGACTTAGTTTCAAATGTTCCAGCTAATGTGAAACTCGTGACTGGCCGATAGTATCTTGTGTGTTCAGTTACTGACAGGCGTGAGGTGAAAATAGCGTTTTTTCAACGTTCAATAGTACCGGTTAGCGACGCTTGTTTGCTTTGATTGTAAAGAATAGACTGTTTAAACCACAATGGTGGTAAATAAGCATGTGGGCCGCCTGATGGTAAGCAGTTACTGCGGCCTATGGACGCTTGCAATA
>JACCPG010009673.1:0-14587 GCA_016069955.1 Drepana arcuata | reverse complement strand
TATTAATGTTATTTCGCTTTTAAATTTTTCTATATTTTTGTAGTTAAATATGCGTTTGATTTTATACCACGATATTGGTATTGGCTGTTGTGTAATATTCATATGTATAATTGTACATAAGTGATCAGAGAAACCAAAATCTTGAACTGAAGTAATTAGTGAGTGCTTATAAAAGTTTGTGAATATTAAGTCTATGCAAGTAGATGTATTATGTGTTGAATGTGTGGCTTTATTTATGTATTGGGTGAATTTGAATTCTGACATTAAGTTTATTAGTTTGTTAGTTCTTGTATTATTATGCAATATATTTATGTTGAAGTCGCCTCCTATAATTATGTCTTGTTTTGCATACTTTGTGTTTATATATGTTAAAATTTCTTCCATTTTTTTGTAAAACAAATCTTCCTCTCTTCTGTTCCAATACAAATTAATTAAGATGATATTTTCCTTCGGCAGTTGTATTGCGCATAATTCAAGGGAGTAGTCTTCTGACATTTGAGATATTTCATTTCTCTCGATATATTCCATGTGGTCTTGTATGAGAATGCAGACTCCTCCACCGCCTCGACTTTTACGACAATAATATGCTGCAGTTTTATATCCCGTTACTTGTAGCATATTTATTTTTTCTTCTGTTAACCAGGTTTCTGACATACATATAATTTGGTATGTTGGGTTGAGTTCTGTGAATGATTCTATTTGATCAACTTTATTACAAACGCTTTGGAAGTTTTGGAACATGATATTAAAATGTGGGTCTTTGCTTACGAAAGGAGTTATTATTCATATTTTGTGATGGTGTAGTCCTCATACTCTGTTCTGTATTTATTAGGTGTTCGTTCTTCTTATTTGGTTGTTTGTTTAAAATGACTTTATTCCCTTCGATGTAGAGTTGGTTATTACGTATTATAGCATATAGTCCTTTTCTCCGTGCATTGATCATCTCATTTTTCATTTCGTTCCTTTGGTTTCTTCCGTTTTCATCCAGAAATTTCGAAACTGAGTGTTGTGTGCCTTGGAAATAATGAATATTTTTTAGTATGTACTTTGTCATTTTTTTACTGATAAGTTCAACGACTAATGGGCGATTGCGACGTTCGCTATATCGGCCCACTCTATAGGTATCTTCTATGTAGCCAGTTAAATCTACTTGAATATATTCGTGGAATAGTTCTATTATTCTCATATCTAAGTCAAATTCTGATTCTCTGTAGTGTTCTGTGAGGCCATAGATCACAATTTTGTTGGAACACTCCTCAACAGTGGTCTTTGTTTCTGCTGGTACTTGTTTGGTGCATATATGTTGCAAATCCAATATTTTTTTGTTCAATTTTACTTCCTCTACTTCCATTTTTTCTATTTTTGAGCTCATAATATTAATATTTTCTTTCAATAGATTATTTTCCTTGAATAAAGTTTCAATTTGTATGTTCAATTCTTCTTTGAGTTTACTTATAGCTTTTGCAATTTCGGTTTGAATGGTGTTTTTTATTTCTGTTATGATATATGCGTTGTTATCTTTAAGTTGTTCGCATAAGGTCTCTTTTAAGTTTTGCAGTGTGATGTCTGTGTTTTTCTCTATTGGAGTAGCATGCGGGTCCTGCATGAGTGCCGTATCACCCAGAAGGCTCAGTTCTTCGGAGTTGATAGAATCATTGCTGGTCGATGGGGAGATGTTTAGTTTATTAACATTAGTGGATGCGGACTGAGTCAACTGTTTCTTTTTATTCCTCGTCGTGGTATTGGTTGGTAAGTTTGGTGTTTTAGATTCGCATTCTGGGCATTTCCAATGTATTTTATGTTTCGGTGTCATTATATTATGGTAGCGCTCATAGGACACATTTGCGCAATTTAAATCGTATATCTTTCTACACATCGAACAGGTGAGATAATCTTTTTTGGCTACAGTTTTTTTGCATTTTGTGCATGGTAGCGCCATCTTGTGGTTTCTTGTTAATATATGATTATTAATCGAAATCTGAAATCGTTGTAGCGTTTATTCCTCTTGTCAGCCACTAGATGGCGGTGCTGTGTTTATTTTGTTGTTGGAGTGGTAATTTGGCAATATTTGAAATTCAAGGTTATAATATTTATCGATTCAGATTCAATCGTAGAGTATCTGTAGAAACTGCTCCAACACTGCAATATGTGGACTAACCTGTAGTTTTATAAGTTGGACTGTAGTTTATGTATCTCTGTTGTGGATATGGCGGTAAACTTGTCACTTCTGAATTATCGTATTATTGTTCAAAGTTAATGAGCTTTTTCTTTGTTTAATAATTAATCACATTAATCACTGGTTATTTCACTTATTTTATAATGTTATACACTTTTATTCGCTTTTTTAATATTTTTTATATATTATTTTTACGGGAGTCGATGTTAATGCGCACACAGTAGCCAGCTGTATTATCTAGCTATCTACTTTGGTGTAAATAAAGAAGTCATAAACGACATCGTTCACAAACTGCGTAACAGCCTGTTTTCCCATACATATTGTTGCCGCATTTCCTGTTGTTACCTGAGCGCTAGTGGCATGTACCATTTGAGTCGTTCGTCTCACAATATTGACGGGTAAGTTCTTTTTAACGACAAGTTTGACAGGTGTATTTGTGGTAAAAATAATTATGCAACTACACGTGTTTTGAGTATTACAAGCGACCATACGTGATAACTGCTTACAGTCAGGAGGCTTGTTCGATCATTCAAAAGAAGGAAAAAGATACAGTAGATGTAAATGTATTCAAACGCCTCAGGTCCTATTTCCTGCGATAAGTTTTTATTGAATGCCAAATAAAAATAATTAAAACAATATCTGAACACGATTTCCTATTTTGAAAACTGGTTTGTAGGCTTTTTTTTGCCGCATACTGCCATGTTTGAGGGCGGTTTAGTAGTGTAATATTATAGGGAACTCGTCTGTGCATTATCGGACATAAAGAAATGCGGCGATTCCCAAGCGACAGTTCCGCTTACATCCATGCGGCCTCTATATCCTGAGCCCTTATCACCGACACGTTATTGGAAACCAAAAAGACCTATCAATTTCCTGTCCCACTTTTATTCGCTCATTTGCGCACCGCGATGTTTTGTTTTTGTCAGTGCAGAGATATGAGACTACCAGCCGAGTCCTACGATTTCACTCGTTTAAAATTTGTATTTCATTGCTTCTGTCATATTTTTTCTGGAATAAAATTTATTTTATTCTAGAATATTAAAAACATTGTGAATTCATTAATAAATATATAATAATTATAATATATTTTGGAGATCAAAAAAAGAAATCATGTATACACAATTTGTCTATGAGCTACATAGTATAATATAGTCTATCTTTGTGCTAAATTCCATCTTATTCTGTTCTGAGCATCGTTTCTAATTCTAAAAAGCCTTTCTGGCATGATTAATTAACAAACATCCTCACAAACTCTCACAATTATTGGTAGTAAGTTATATAAATATTGAAATTTGTTGTTGTTGTAGAGAAGTTGAGAAGTAATATCAAAATTTTAAAACCGTTTAATTTGTTCACTTTTAAAACAACAATACTACTGGAAGTACAATTTCAAACGGCGTGCTTATCAGACGTCTAAACAAGACAAGGACAAATTGGTTGGTGTTGAAACTTCCGTGTCATTTGAAATAATTGAAAGTATAAATTCTTTCCTCCTCGCTGCCTTGCAAGGTAGGGCAAAAGGTTTGGTAAAAAAGAAATAAAATAATCTCTTTATAAAGTGTTAAGATGTCGACAGAAATTGTCTCGAATATTCATGGGGGATTCGTCAAAAATAAATTAAAATGTTTTACTAGCTATGGGTTAAAACAATTCTTAAGCCATCCTCAACCTAGCATTCGTTGCTTACCAAATGTGCGTTTGCCCCGGGTACGATAGGGGCATAAGGATATAGCGCTGTTGGTTACATTTAAAAATTATGATAATGAGCGAAATAGACATTGGATAAAATACAATAAATGCTTACTCATGGAAAAGTGAGAGGCGATACAAAATACTTCTTTACTTTGGAGGTCGAGCAAGGATATATACTGATAAGCCGGCGAATGTGGATAAAAAATATTAACGTGGGAAGACGAAAGTGACTAGCAATTTACTCTTTGTGAGTATACGTGGATGTCTCGGCGTGATGACATAGATACCATAGAACACACAAATAGGAAACTATTATAAAGCCGTTTAACTGATATTGAAGTTAGTCTAGAATTAGTATTTGGCAGGCAGATAATATTGGGGTCATTCCAAACTCATATCAGAAATATTTCTCCGGTTGTAAGAGTTCGTTAACCTTTGGGCATCTTAGTTTTATTAATCAACTAACTGACTTGACAGATGTTGTGCTGTCATTTAATTAAAACTGGAATACTCTACTAATAATAATAATTTCTACAGTTGTATTTTGATATTGTATATGTTTATAATTTTTTATTATCTCTATAACATATTGCTTATTGTAATGCTTCTTGATATGCACAGTTTTATTTCCTGGCGCATAAATAAATAATGCTGATGGTTTTTCGACACAATTTCAACTTATAATTTTATAATTGAACAAACTTACTACTCCATAACTTTTCCGATCCAATCGAGTGTGCAGTGTACACTAAGAAATGAATACCATAATTCATTAACAATATGCATAATGAAAGCAAAAAGGTTTAAATTTACTTCGTCAAAGATATCATTCCGACGAGGGAGCTGGGTAAGGGTTATAATTCGTTCTTAATGACCATGGATTTCCATGATGAAGTTCGAACGATACAACTAATTAACACAAAGAGAATATAAAGCTACGCTAGAATTATATGCGTTTATAAACGACTAGCGGCCCGTCCCGGCTTCGCACGGGTGGACATATTTTTTTTAACATTTTGTAATATTTTATTTTCTTGCAATTAAAATAGCCTATATTAATTAGTGATAATGTAGCATTCGAATAAGGAAAGAATTTTTAAAATCGGTCAAGTATTTTTTGAGCCAATTCCTTACAAACTTACTTACAAACATACATACATACAAATCTTTCCTCTTTATAATATTAGTATAGATATTGGCGGTGTGCGATCTGTCTGAACAACTGACAGACAGCTATTAAACAACTGACAGTAATTTTAAACGTGCTTAGCAAAGAGGTTACATTAAAAAAGTTTATAATAAGGTAGTCTTTAAAGTTTTTTAATTTTCTTAGTATCTGCGCATTTTTTTAAAAGTAGAATGAAATCGGTAAAGCTGTTCTCAAGTTATAGCGTGACCACGAGAAATAGGGGTTCATTTATATGTATATATATTATATATATATATACATTATATATATACTATAGATAGATAGATACGTGTTTTTTTTACTCCAGCAAATGTGCATCTTTAACGGTTTTGGAATTAGGCATATATTCAAAGAAAGTTCGGTTCGGTATAACTTAATACATATACCTAAATGTACATTTTAAGAATTTATTGGAGTTATTTTTAAAAACTAGTTTGGGAAATCGGTAAATCATTGTCAGCATGATAAATTGAATTTTTTTCCCCTTTTTCACGAAAAAACTACTGAACGGAAATGGGATGAAATTTGGCACAGAAATTATTAGCTGCATTAACACAAAGGATTTTATTTTATTCCGGAAAAAAATTGCAATCGTAAATCCGCGGGGCAAAGGTCGTAATTAATCTTGATTTAATTGTGTTTTGGCAGGCGCGCTGGAGGGCGGCGCGCTGGGCGGCGGCGGTGGCGGCGGCGCGCTGGGCGCGCTCCGTGCGCCCGGCTCGCCGCCCGCGCCCAGCCTCGGGGCCAGCCGGCACAGTCTTATAGGTAACGCTTATATTACTTATGTAATGGTATAAAACCGGCCACGTGTCTTCCTACACGGAATGTACCGTTCCGTTGCTGCCCCTCACAATAGTGCGGACTAAGAAGCGACGTTCATAGGTATTATGCAGTATTATGCATTTTGTAACAACTTTTTATTTCACAAAGTACATTATATAAGTTAGCCGATTATTACACGTAAACTTATGAATCCTAATTAGCTGCGATAGTTCTCGTCTTAATTCCGTTATTTTTAAATAGTATCATGAATAAAGCAAGACTTATAGTATAAATGCCAGTGTGTGAGTATGTTTTGTTCCATAACCACGCGAAAGCGTATTGCCACGGAGATGTGGCTGGATTAACACAGGATATGTTTATTATAAAAGAACTACTGATGAAATAAAAATTTGCGCGGATGTAACCGCGAGCCACAGCTAGTAAAGGATATGTGCAATAAAATTAATTTGATTTAACTTTTGTGTAAAAGGGATTTTATTAATTTCTCAAAAAACTGTTTAAGTGGCAGACTTCGTTTTACTACTTACGTCAAAATTAGAAGAATCTCTTGGAACAAAGTAATTAAATTATGTCTGGAGGCGGGGAGTGAATGCAATATCTTAAATAGATTTCAACTCGTGTTTAAGATACTATAGTCTATAGACAATTATTACTGCACGTTAAAAAAATATTTTAAAGTGCAGGAATAATTTATTGGACTCCATTTGAGTATGTAAGTGGTTTTCTTATGCCTGTTCTTGCACATACTTTTCTTTATTCACTCATCCGATTGTACCAACCTCATGTAGTGATTACAAATGTTGAACTGTCTTGTATGTATGTTGTATGTTAGAGTTATTAAAAAAAAACTCAGTATAAATATATGTTACGTGGCCCATCAGGAGTAACTAAGTGTAAACTAGTAGACTTCAACAATTTTCAAAGGATATTTAAGATATATTATCTAAAGCACCGTCATTTACCTAAGTTACAAACTTATGGGTTCGCGGCTTGAACTCGGCCAGCCCAACTCAAAAGACGCCCGACCACATGCTAGACTCATAATATATTTTCCTTACAAACCCTTTGATGTTATATTCACTGACATTTATATAGTACCATAACCTAGTGATTAATAAATTTAGCTGAGGCAGCTTGGAAATAATGATATCATTCATACATACATATAATCACGTCTCCTTCCCGTAGGGGTAGGGCAGAGAGCACGTCTTTCCACTTGCTACGATCCTTACATACTTCTTTAGCTTCGTCCACTTTCAATATTCTCTTCATACACGCTCTTCGGTTTAGGGTACTCTTGACCTGGCCTTTTTTCAAGACGTCCCTAATTTGGTCTAGAAACGTCCGCCTAGGTCTACCCCTGATGATGTGACAATATTATATATATGTATTTCTCGTGATCGATAATTAAACCTACTTAATTGGTGTTTTGTAGTTGGTACGACATTGATAACTAAATATTAATGAATTTATTCCCTCTTATAGCTAACTTTAAGGTTTTACTCTAAATAGTGTAAACAGAGTTTTATATAATTATAATAAGGTCTATAGATTACTTCACTTTACTGCGCGTTCGTATGATTTGTCCGTGGAAGTAACGAGACACCTCGTTCTGAATCCAAAAGTCCTCATCCATGACGAGGTGCCGGTCGGCACTGGCACCACAAACTTGCCACAATGCAGGCTGTAGCCACTTTTTCCCACAGCAGGGCTGCTATTCTATTTTCACGAGAAAATAGAATTGTACGATGGAAGTTGTAAAGTGAAGCTATCATATTAAATTATAATATGACACTTCCGTGAGAGAGGATCTAGTCAGCCTGTGGAGGCTCGGCCAGTCAATTTACTTTAATGGTAGGGTTCATCTAACGCATTGTTTCATGAATGCCGCCAAAGTGGATACTTGGTCGCACTAAAAGGTTTTTTGGTCATTGAATCCTTCTTATAGTTCAGACATATCTTCCTCTAGTAATGTTGTGACATTGCAACAAAGGCGTTTATCAGTTTTTGCTGTGAGCTGGAAAATAAAGCGATTTTTGTCCTGACTGTCATACTTACTACCTACTTTACCTACCACCACTAATGTGTCATACAAGCACGTGGGCCCTCTGATAATAAGCCTACCTACCAACTATGGACACTTGCAATACCAAGGGTATTATTATATAGTATTTGTGCTCGTAAGCTGCCGACCTTACAAAAATATTACACCCTTCTTGACGAACCCCATGTTGTTTAAGTTTGTTAGGCTGGTGCAAAACAGGCGTACAACTTTTAAACCCAGTTGTGGCACTTGAGCTCGTTACGTTAATGCGCATACTTTCCGCGAGCACAGCCGCCGATACAGCCGGTTTAATTTGGCAGCATAGTTTAATTAACAGGATTCCAAGTCGTATGTCCTGAGGAAATTGATGAGTTGTGTTGTGAGGCGAGCGAGCGCGCGCGGGGCTGCGCGCGGGGAGGGCGCGGTCGGGCGGCGGAGGCTCGAGGTTACTCGTAAATCTACGCTACGTGGGTTTCCCTACCGCTTGATTAATTTATTTTCAGAGATTCCTTGTAACTCATCTGAAAAGCGTTAGGTGGGATTTCCTTGCTCCTGCGCCGAGCCTAGTTTTAATCCTCTCATGTTAAAACTTTGAACATTCGCAGGTCTTCATTCAGAAGTCATTAGTATTGCGTAGTAATGAAGGCTACTTATATTTGCTATGAATTATTGAATTCGTCTGTCACATATTGATGTCAGCCTCAACGTCACAGGGGATCAGCGTGCTGCGGATTTTTACCTAAAGATACTATATATATATTTCTCCTCTGTTTTCCGTCTTCGTTAGTTTCAATGTTCCTTCCAAGAATTGTTTGTCTTTAACACTATTGCTAGAGAGTACGATATATTTATATAATACTAGCTTTTTTCTGCGGATTCTTTTGCGTTGATGAGATATTTACATTATTTGCATACATTTCTTCCGGGATATCACTGATCCCATTTTTCAGTAGGAATTTATTTATGTCATTAGTCTTTTACGGGACGATCTTATGAAACATTTTTAATATCTCGGGAATAGTAGGTACTTTTTCTTTATGACCCTGATCCTGATGCTTGATCCCTATGCCTCTGACAACCTGCCAAATTTCTTTATGATTTCTTAAGAAGATAAGATGGATAAACTTTAGAAGAAGAAAAACAAACCCTCTTTCGCATTTGGGATATTCATTTGAAATCTGAAGCGGAAAAACCTCATGTTACAGTGGA
Source organism: Drepana arcuata (assembly GCA_016069955.1). NCBI lineage: Eukaryota > Metazoa > Arthropoda > Insecta > Lepidoptera > Drepanidae > Drepana > Drepana arcuata. Next base: position 5,494 of record JACCPG010009673.1, on the reverse strand, counting down.
CTTAGATTTTTTTTTTTTTTATTTATTTATTTAATGAAGATTAAGCCCCTGAAGAAGATGAAGCCTCTCCATAATATAGTTACATTTAGGTAAACAAATAGCATTAAACACGACTCGTTTAATAGTAAGATAGTACTCATACGCCACAAATTTACACTTCGACATGGACGTGTGAGCTAACGTTGAGCTTTACTAAAAGACACAGTTACCAAGTTTGATGTTACAACTTGTCAAATGGAATTTGTTACCTGTTTGTTCTTCAATTGTTGAAACAATAGTCAATGACATTATGCGGTATTTGAACTGCCTACTTGATCAAAATGTTTGAACTCAAACACGGTGGTAGAACGTGCGAGAAAGTAAAGAAGCTTGAACACATTTCCTCGCTAACTATTTCAGTACATTTGTGAAAGTACAACTTTTTCTCAAGTAGAATGTATGTTTTATGTTCTTAATATGATTACATTAATGCGAATAATTATTTTTATTTATAAATTATATTATAATAATTAAGAAATTTTATTATGTACTAGTTGTATCCCATGGTTTCACCCACGCTTAATTCGTATACATATAATTACCGCAAGGGAGGGAATAATATATTGGATAGTACAAAAATAATAGTTATACATATATATATTTATTAAATATATTAACCTTTTGAATCACTATCTATTGATGAAACGCATTTAAATCCATTGCGTTATGTTACTGTCGGGAAGCGACTTTGTTAATTTAAATATTATTTAGAAGTTGTTATGAGATTTTTTAAATGTATAAATATATGCTTCATGAAACGGGCACGAGTCCTTTAGGTTTCCATGTTGTTGGCAAGGTTATTTATATTAAATAATGTTTTTTCCGTGGTCCCCTCAAGCAATAGCGTTCATGTAAAATTGCTTCACAGAAATATGATTACAGTTAGTAATTTCCTGAGTTTGACAAGCAAAATGTAATAATATTTTGAATGCAGCCACGGGCGGCCTGGCGGACGATAATGACATTTCAAAACTTATCACCGCGGTGTGTGCCGACAGTATCGCAAGTAATTATTGCCGTTTCAAAAAATATGCAATGCAACAGACGTGGAACATTTGCTGCACTCTAGTGGCAAAGTGATTTATTATGTTTTTCGATGATCATTTATCATTAATGCGGAATAGTACAAAATCTTAGCTGTAGACCTGTTGTTTTACCAACTTAATTGTGTATATAGATGTCGTATCCAGGGTGCAGCCGGAGCGGGGTTACAAGTCTCTCCTGAACAAAGTTATTCCAAAGACTTCCCAAACAGACAGAAATACTTCGAATAAATTGAATTCAAACCGAAACTCGACCAGGGGTTTCTGTCGATTTTTGTTTGAATTCAATTCCAGCAGAGCTATATCCAAGCGCGGTAAAACATCACGCTTGAGTTTCCACCCATCATCCAATAAAAAAAAATTACTCTCTACCAACATATCGGAACAAACTTAAATCCCATTGGTAAAGTCAGTTTGTGTCTGCAAGAAGAGGCAGCATCTGCATCGAAACCGACGAGCATGTATGAAGAGACTGATGAATGTGGACGAAGCGAAAGAGGAATATAAGACTAGATAGAACTGGCGCTCTATACTCTCTGCCTACCCCGTTAGGGCCTCGGCGTGGTGATATGTATGTATGCATATATATTTATAGATATATAAACGAGAAAGAGACGAGAAAGTTTGGGAGGATGTTCGTTATTCTCATTTCATGAAAGTGAACATTTTTCGTTTGATCTTACGTCTCAATGTACCAAATTTATTATAATCCTCAATCTAAGTAAATGAAATCCATTCATAGAAAGAACAGACATTAATAAGATATATTGCTTTCAATTTCGAACTTCTATCCACAATGAAATATTTCTAATTGTCGTAACAAATTTGAACCTGACGGTATTACCTACTCCTTGCTACGTGAATATGATTGCCAAAAGCCAAATTTACACGTTAATAATGAGCATATTTCTCTGCACGACATTGCAGTGGTATTTTGAACATCGATTATTATTATTATCATCTATTCGACATTTATTCCGCTTTATCGATTCTGAATATTTGCATCAGAATTTAATATCAGCCCAATGTACTGCGGCAGTTTCTGAGAAATGCTGCAAATTGAAATAACGTTGCAGTTTAATTTAGCCTTCACAGGATATTGAATTTCAACGAAGTCTTAATATAGTAGTACGCTTGAACAAATACTCGGAATTTACAAGTTACATAAAAGTGGTTTTATTTTGGGACCATTTGTGTCATAAAAAAGTTATAGAATACTTAATTCTGATCTTTTGTTGAACTAGAAACACTGAAGTGGTTTCCTTATCAAATTCGTAATATAGAATCTGTGGCTTAGTATATAACTATAATAGATATTTAACTAATATCGAATCTCAGTTCAGCCCGTGTTTTGGTGGCAGTATATAACCATAGCCAATGACACGTTGACATTTTTGTATTGTGGTAATCGAGAAATATGTTTTATCGGGATTTGCTATTGGCACAACACTACAATGAATCTTAACACTTCAACGCTCTTCTCTTTCTTTATATAAAAAAACTAGCTAAAATGACTCAATTACACGCCAACTGCTTTACATTATATTTTAACCAAAGTTAGCTAATAAAGTTTGAGTGAAATGGTTCCCTAAGGTTGGTCCAATCTAAGCTTAACCCGTTAACTACGGGGGCAGCTAGCAAGCAATATTATGTCAGGTTTTTGAAAGCAGTAGGTAAGCATTAGTCAAGCACCTCTCCACATATTCTTACGGCGGGATTTGTACGCAGTTGAGTTGCGATGTGACGCGCCGTATTGGGCGAGACGTGTCGCTGTATAGCGTTGGAATCGGCATAACAGCGCTACAGCTAACCGGCAAGATACTACGTGACGAAACACCCAACAATGTCTCAATATGCACTCGTTATATATGAGATTCGTTTATAGCGAGGCGTGTGCCATATGATTTAAACAGTGTTTTTTGCATGTCAAGCTTTGCACACTCAGTCTTTTCATTTTATCGCTGCTACCAGCATAATCATGTTCAGCACAATCAACGCGATACCTTACTCATCTCAACACTACCAGTAGCATTTGGCTGCGCTGTTTTCTGTGTGTTGCAAGATTGAGTACCACCACAGTCAGGAAATTCAAATTTAGAATTTTTGAATTACGAATAAAGAGTAATAATTACTAATACCGGATGGGAACTTGTTATATTGGTATGATCGTTAATTGAGCTATCAATTAAACTACTGGTTGTGGCGAATATAAACTAAATAGATTGCTCAATGATTGATCATCTGTGGACGTACCGGTGTGACCCATGTGCGACCGCAGTTGAGCTGTCACTCGCTGTCAGCCCATGTCGTAGGGGATTGCCCGGGATCAACCATTTACAAATGTGCCCCAACCATTGATACTAACAAGACAAATCAATCGTCAATTGATGATAGCAAAAAGGGAGCTCTAATGTGCCTTAAAATAAGTATAGTATTCTTATTTACCAGCAATACCCTGAAATATATAAATCACTCTAGCTTTGACATTTTCTTTTATTAAATTTGATGACAAATTTATGTACTGTATACGTTCCTTAATTCAAGCTGACGTTCTGAGTTTCTACGAAATCCGTTCAGGTTAGATGTGGAATCGAAACAGACATACACATTCGCACTTATATATCTTTAAGCCTCCCCAAAAGGGTCCCCGAAGAGGCAGGCTGTGGTGTATAGACTCTCTTTTCATCACAGAAATTGTAAAGGTGCCAACGTGATAGATGACGATTCCGATACTGTTTCTCAAACACAACTTTGAATTGCTAGACGTATGCATTTTTCTTAACTTGTTTTCCTTCTCATAAAGCTCGTGGTGTGATAAATCACTATGCTTAAGTTTAGAAATAAGTCTGGATACAGATCGCCGAGGCTCAAACCTGCGATCTTTGTGTCGCTACTCAAACCACTCGGCCACCAAAGTTCCTACACTTGTGTTAGTGCGCCAATATTAACAGATATTATTAATGTTAAATAACATGGTTTAGGTTTTAGTTTAGCTATGCTATGCTCTGATTATGACAATATCACAGCCGCAAGCGGTCTACATTTATAATGCAGACATGAATATGGTTACATTAGCGCTATTTATATTGTACCTAGGTACTCTAGCCGTTTGATTTTACAGGTTACGTTATGATATGATATGAATTAAAAGAAAAAAAAAGGAATGAGTGTAAATCTTTTCCATTATGGACCTTAATCTACCTGGAGTTCTTCAAGAAGGGTGTAAAAAATCCTGCAGGATCGGCAACGCGCGAGTGATACCCCCGGTGTTGCAAGCCTCCATAGGTGGCGGTAACCGCTTACCATCAGGCGGGCCGCATGCTTGTTTGTCACCAAAGTGGTATAAAAAATACCATCAATTCTTGTTGTACACTAAGCTCAATAAATGTGGGTAATTTTTAAAATAAACTCTATTTACTTGTCGCTTAGGTATTTTTTTTATGATGGCAATGATAGATATAAATGTCTCCGAAGGTGTAGGAGTACATTTCGCTAGATATAGGGTATACATAGTTATCAAATAGATAGCGATTCAATCAGTACCCCTGAGGCAAAAGTTTGCATCCCAAGTTCTCTCAGTCCTATGGATATTTTCACGTATAGTCCACATTCTGCGTTAAGGGCGTAGTATATAAATCACCGGGTTAGTTTAAAAACTACTTAAATCAATCAGTCACCACGGCACTTAATAATGTTTAATGAATACTATGGCATGAGCAGGACATATATAGGCCATATCCTTAAAAGAAATTCGCTGCCAACACAGTATAACTCTCCAAATGCGAGTAGCAACGCGTACGTGATACTTCGGTATCGTGAGCGTAAATAGGCTACGGTAACCGCTTTCCATCATCAGGCAGGCCATTTGCTCGTTTTGACATTCTTGTGGTATAAAAAGTATATATGAAAATATAGCCGTTGTCTTTCTAGTGTTGGGTAAAATATGACGTTGATATTATAGGCGTGTAAGGGACGTAAAAGTTTCATGACGCCCGTCTCCCCAATATCCGGTGGGACGTGCGATCAGGGGACCGCGGCCACACTCGGACACGCTCCAATGCCTTTTACTGGAAAATGGGATCATTTAATACATTCGAAAGCCTTCAAAACAGTTCTCTTTAAAGAACAACATTATCTGACGGTAAAATGTTAATAGGTTTTTATGAAATAGCAATATTTGTAAGTTAAAGTTGATCGTATAACTTAAAGGTAGTATTCACTTTCATTACACTCCTAATAGCTTATTATATTTATTATTATAATGGCTTAAAAGTTCCACAGATGAAGCCTTCGTTTGTGAAATCTTTAATTTCTTCATGTTTGTCACATGTCCTTGAAGCCTTCAAGGCGATGATATGCACGTCTTCAAGGCGAGCTGTGAAAGTGAAAACAGACATTGTGGGAAAAGTGAA
>JACCPG010009672.1:0-11736 GCA_016069955.1 Drepana arcuata | reverse complement strand
AGTCGTGCTCGAGTAACGGCGATGGACTCGCCATCTGTCACGTTGGCACCTAATATACATCTGGCGGAAAGTGGGTGTGTGGGTATTACCTATACACCTCTGCCTACCCTTTCGGGGACCCTTGTGGGAAGGCGTGAGGATATTTTTTTTTATACAACAAGAGTGGCAAACAAGCATACGGCCTACCTGATGGGAAACGGTTACCGTAGCCTATTTACGCTCACGATACCTAACTATCACTTGTGCGTTGCCACTCTGTGTTCAAAGAGTTATACTGTGTTGGCAACATAATAGGACAATCCTCCCCCCTTCCCAAGGAGCTCATTACTGGAAACCTTATTCACCACGTAGGAACACAACACAAAAAATTGTGTTATTTGGCTACGGACTTCTATAAGGTGGAGGTCTTGCCCCAGTCGGGCAGCTCCAAATTCGAACGGAGAATTCGTTATGCCCTACCTCTCTTTTTTCCTACTCCCTAACCATGTAGACAGCATAGTGCTCGAACGTCAGGAGGACGTAGGAGCAGTATGCTGCCCTCATGACGTTGAGCGATTACGCAACACAAAAGGTATCCCACGCTGCCGACCCGACACTTAAAACAAAATTCGCCAGGGTACCGACGCGTACTGAAAATAACTAGTGAAATTGTGTGTAAATATTAAAGGGAGCCCTCAAATTCGCCGTCGCGGTGCAGCCTGATAATTAAGTTTTAAATTAAAACATCTATGAATTATGTAGAAGTCCATGGACTGCGGCTTAATTACATAGATGCCCTTGTATAATTACTACTTTGGATCCAAAAATATCTTAAACGCTAACGTAGCGACACTAAGGAAATCTTCCCTTGAAGCCGAAGTGGCAGTGATTTGAATAGCCTACAACGGTAAGTTTGCGAGTTCGAATCCCGACTGTACCCGTGAGTTTTTCTGAATTTATGTATATGTGAAGTATATTTTCACGCTTTCCCAAAAGGGTCCTCGCGGTGTAGGCGGAGACAGCGCCAGTTCTCTTTAAACTTGCAGACATGGGTCTCTACCTATGCACGCTACGATTTTATGTAGTTGACTGTATGTTTTTGAGATGAAACATACGACGCGACGCATGCCATGTCGCCGCCCTATATGAATGTCACAATTTGAAATATTTTTTGGAATGTTTTATTTAATGAAAATAAATGATTATAAAATAAACAGAAAAAACGTATTATTTAATTTTAACATTTTTATATTTAGTACCTGACATAATCTTTTCTTTTATGCATATTACTAGTGCAAAATAATTTCGAAATTCACATCTGTCAGGCGTGCCGTGACGGCAAATTTTTTATATATTTGTATTACAAAACGACAATATTTTGGTAGGGCGTGGCCAATTTTTCGCTTTACATTATGAAATTTTACATACCGCAGAAATCAGACCGGCGTAAGCTGATTTCAGATGTCTCCATAAATGGCCCCTGTTTTTAAACAAGGAGATACTTTTGTCTGGATAGTACTACCATCCTTGTCAGTCACACTGACAATAGTAACTTATGGTGTTTACTGGTAATTGTACATTTATATTTTGTATGTGACGTTCAATAAGTGTTTCTTGTATATAATAATAATAATAATATATCCTCACGCCTGCCCACAAGGGTCCCCGAAGGGGTAGGCAGAGGTATATAGGTAATACGCACACACCCACTTTTCGCCAGAGGTATATTAGGTGCCAACGTGACAGATGGCTAGTCCATCGCCGTTACTCAAGCACGACTATACATACGCCTTTGAATTTCTTCTCAGACATATGCAGGTTTCCTCTCGATGTTTTCCTTCACCGTAAAGCTCGTGGTGTGACTAATCACTGTACTTAAGTTCAGAAAAACTCATAGGTACAGTCGGGATTCGAACTTGCGACCTTTACGTCGCAGGCAACTGCTCGAACCACTCGGCCATCACGGCTTTTTGTGTGACCACCACCAAAGAATGTGAAATCAGTTAAGTAGACTAAGTTTATCCATTACAAGTAATCACACTTTTCTCTATAAAACATTAGTGTAGGCGTACAATAGAAATGCTTATATATATGAAAAATTAAATATATAATTTTAATCATTTGAAATACACGTACGTTATTTTGAGACCATTTGAAATAATTTAGATAAATTGCGAAAACTTAAATTAAAACTATTTGAATTAAAACTTACATTATATTTCATACAAGTATTTTCAACAGCTGGGTTTCATTTCGTGTATGACGTTTTTAAATACTATTAATTTTAAATAGAGAATTTCAGCTTGGCTTCAGACTCTAAGAAGACTCTCTTCAGAAGCTAAGTTGATCAAAAAGCGCATCGCTCCCTTTTGGATTTAAGAGCTCGCTTTTGCCTGCGACACAAAGATCGCAAGTTCGAATCCCGACTGTACCAATGAGTTTTTCTGAACTTAAGTACCTACAGTGATTAGTCACACCACGAGCTTTACGGTGAAGGAAAACATCGTGAGGAAATTTGTATTGTGCTCGTGCTTGAGTAACGGCGATGGACTCGCCATCTGTCACGCTGGCACCTAAATATACCTCTGGCGGAAAGTGGGCGTGTGGGTATTACCTATACACCTCTGCCTACCCCTTCGGGGACCCTTGTGGGATGGCGTGAGGATATTTATTTTTTTATTATTCTACAATTTAATTTCCAATTACATCAAAACAACATCTATGTACTAACGAAATAAGACTTATATTTGAAACAATTTGATGTATAACCAAGATCTTTATGGGGATGAAAACGTTGTGAGAAAACCTTAAAGGGAGAACTTCAAGACGTGTTAAATTAGACTAAACCTCTGATATAGGTAATTGATTCGTTCCTACTTATATATTTTTATTTTTATTTTATTAAAACTTCCTGTAAATATTATTGCAAAGGCGAACTTAATGCCGAAGGTATTCTCTACCAGTTAACCTTTGGGTGGTGCAGAGATATTCATGGCAGGCTAAAAGATATCTACAATAGGGAAACATAAAATTCCTATATATTTTATTTAATTTACATATATTAAATGCCATATATAACATACAATAACATCATACATCTAATATAATAAATCTACATATATATATATAGTTAGTGCTATCCACGAAGACTCACCTCTATTCTCCCTTATAGTCTTAAGTGTAAGTGTGCAACCTTCCACGAATGTTTGAGTATTATCAGTACACATTGGTTGCCTATGAGTGTAGACGCACGTCACACTATCCGTACACCGCGACCCCCTCGACTAGAAATTGGTGGGGCGCGTCTTCGTGAATGGAACTATCTATAGTCGTGCTTAGAAAATGGCGCCGGATTCCCCATCGATCAAACCACATAGGTTAAGAAGATCTCATTCCAGTCGGGATTCAAATTTGAAATGTTAGATTTTCTAAAACCTCTCGGCCACCACGGCTCTATAAACAAATATGTCTTACTTTTATACTTACTATATGACTTCATTTTAAAACGTGGCTAGAGGTACTAGTTAGTTCTGGGTACTTATTTAGCAGTTAAATAAAAAATAAAGTTGTCCCTAGCCACCATTTACCACATCCAGCTAACTAACTCCATTATCACCGTCCAATCTCCTAATGAACTTTTTAAATTAAAAAAGGGTGCAAGGATAACATATTATTCGGGACCACGCACTCCCCGGGAGCTGCTAATTTAATTACAACTTCCGTTTTGTCATTCAAAATGCGGTGAATTAGAGGTTGACTTTTCACGGGCTCTTTGCCATGAAAATGTTACTCGTTATTCTCAGGCACACTCTAAAATAGAATTAGCAAGTGGCGTGGCAATGAAGTGTGCCATTGTTGCAAATGTGTTTAGAGAATAATCGCATCCCAGCCTTCCCACAAGGGTCCTCGAAGGGGTAAGGCACGTATTAAAAAATAGGAAGTAACCATGTGGTAAAAAACAAAAGACAGACATGTATAGTTAGTACTTTCCCACACACCCACTTTCCACCAGAGATATATGTTTGGTGCTAACGTGACAGATGGCGAGTCCGTCGCTGTTACTCCAGCATGACTACGTCTTTATTTCTTTTCAAGCATATGCAAGTTTTTCTCGATGTTTTCCTTCACCGTAAAGCTCGAGTGTAACTAATCACTGTACTTAAGTTCAGAAAAACTCATTGGTACAGTCGGGATACGAACTTGCGATCTTTGTGTTGCAGGCAACACTCGAACCACTCGGCCGTGGTAACTTTCTTGGCACTTTACAACTTCACAACTTTTCTTACAGAAAAGCCAAGTTAAAATGCATTTGGATTAATTACGAGTAAAACTGGTCTACGTGAGACGCGTACATTGTGTCTCCAGCTTACAATATCAGTTTCGCGTCATTAAGCACGTCACGCTATAATAGCACTAATGTGCAGCGTCATTAATCAGGATGTTGCGTAGGTACGTACATCACGGCGTGGAGTGTGACTGATCGCATTAATGATTGTTGAGCAGCTATGACGACACTCTGAAATTCAATACGGAGCTTTGAATTACATAAGAACTGTGGCTGAATCGAGAAGTCGTTTGTAGCGCGAAGCCTTGCTTGCCACAATGAGTTTAAGTACATTGATTTATCACACAAAAGATTTACGGTGAAGGGAAACATATGGTTATGAACCTGCAATCTCGATATCCTTCGGTGTAATTAGAAAATTAACCTACGGGTTTTCGGGTGAGCATTTAATCAACTCAGCCACCGCGGCTCACAAAAAAAAATCTTAACATTATATTCGTAATCTCAGGGGTCCCCGAAGGATAGACAGAGGTGTAACTATGGGTAGTACCCACACACCCATTTTCCACCAGATGTTGCCAACGTGACAGATGGCGAGTTCATCGCCGTTGCTGAAGAACGTCTATATATACGCGTTTTAATTTCTTTTCAAACGGATACAGGTTCTCGATGTTTTCTTCACCGTAAAGCTCGTGTGTAACTGACTAACCACTGTATTTAAGATCGAAAAACTTAATTTTACAGTCGGGATTCGAACTTGTATTATTTGTGTTGCAGGTAACTCTAACCACTCGGTCACCACGGCTTTCTTTCTTGGAATTCCAACTACCTGGATCAAATCGATCGGACGCTCAAGGACGGGGACTTGAACTTCAAGAGTCCACGATACTGACGAGCATTTGTATGAAGGGACTATCTAATAAATAAAGTGGACGAAGCGAAAGAGGTATCTGTATCTGTCTACCCCGTGAGAGATCGGCGTGAACATATATAAGTATATGTATGTATAGAATTATAAATGTATGTATGGAAGGGTCGAGACATAGCTAGTGATACATTACATCACGCAGAGGTCCTCACGTAGATAGACAGAGTAGATTTATAATCTCCCTAGACTTACATACCTCTCTCGTTTCATCCACATTCCTCTGTCTCTTTCTACTAGCTCGCTGGTAAATAATTAAGTAATAAAATGTAATTAGTTATATGGTACATAAAACTTTCAACCCTCACCTCAGTCCGCGAACATAATCTAATATTCCATTATAAAGTTTCTCGTGAGAAAAAACTGTGTTCACACAAAACCGTTTTGTTAACGCATTATGAGGGAAATATTAATGAGTCTATAAATTCCAGTTATGAGAGTTATGGCCATCATTACTGTTGATTTAGGTAAAAGAACTACGCAAGAATAAAATAAACATTACGTTAAAAACGCTTTTTCTCGTACTCATTGCTTTTCTTAAGTCTGGAAGCATTTTTTAACAATTAACATAGAACATAAAATTAGTGAACGTTTTCAAGCTATGCAGTTCGGAATAATATGTACTGTACTTATCACTGCACGTGATGAAAAAGAGTTTATCCTGATGGCGGTCTGGTCTAGCGGTTACAGCTCCTTGAGGTGGCGAGTTCGGATCAGACTGCAGATATTTTTGCGATGAACTCGAGTATGTGTACCTTAGTCTTGGATGTCTTATGTATTGATGTATATACCTATCTATATACGTAAATATATCATTGTCTATTTACCATTACACAAGCTATGCTTACTTTGGGACTAGGTCAATTTGTATGAAATTGTCCCAAGGTTTATTTATTTATATTCGTGATAACTAAAACACAACAGAATTTTGATTCGGTTTTGACTAATGTACAGAATAATTCATGGGGTAACTCAAAGTGTAAAAAAGGTTTAATGCTAATTGTAAGTTGTCCCTATTTTTTATATTTATTTTATTATTATTTAAGTTGTCTCAAAATCTAATAATATCGTACATGAAATTTGCTAACCGATTAAACACTCAACGATGGAAACGTCAAGAGTACTCGAAGCCAGCATGCATGTAGAAAGAGATCGATGCATGCTAACTAAAGAAGGTCTGAAATTCTAGTAAGAACTAACGCCCTCCGTGCCTAACTTGAGAGACTCGGCGCGATTAACGCCTTTCCATAACGGCACTCAAAGGGTAGCCAGAGGCGTAACACAACACCGTCTTATGAAATATATTTTGGTATATGATACATATAATTGGTATAATACAATTAATTATAATGAGTTAATTAAATAACCTGTATACGTCTGAGAAGAAATTCAAAAGGCGTATGTATGGTCGTGCTTGAGTAACGGCGATGGACTCGCCATCTGTCACGTTGGCACCTAATATACCTCTGGCGGAAAGTGGGTGTGTGGGTATTACCTATACACCTCTGCCTACCCCTTCGGGGACCCTTGTGGGAAGGCGTGAGGATATATTATTTTATTATTATTATTATAATGAGTTCTAAGGAACGTTTTCATATTCATACTAAACTACATTTTCATTCATCATCATCCTTGTGTGCATCTTTTTACAAAGCTTTTGGATTCTAGGATCTAGAGAATATTGCCCTTATTGCATGTCTGTTAAGGTCTATAATTAAATAACTAAGAAAACGTTTTTCCAACAACAATGTCGCCGAGAATTGTGGGCAATAGATGCGCTCCGCTTCATCTATAAGAGTATTTGCATAGTAAAATATAGGCACATCCCAAGAGCGGCAACAAACAAGCAACTGAACGAATGGGTAAAAAATGAAATTTACACGGGGAATGAAGTACGCAAGAAGCAATTTCCCTGTGCGAACTGCCGTAATGGCTACTTTGATATATGATGTCGGAATTATTTGCTTTGGATGCGGTAGTTGCTCAGAGCACGGACATCCAGCGTGTTCATTTTCAGTTTTGAAACTGTTTCTAGACATGTCGTTAAATAGAAATAAACACCTTGGGACAATTCCAGAAAAACGGACATAATTCTAACCCAAGCAAAGCATGTGCTGTGGAAACTGGACAACGAAGTAAATACTTATAAAGAGAGATGAATACTCGTGTTCTTGAGACAAATTGCCGCCCGACGGGTATCTACATCGCATGTCGCAACCTCAAGCTTCGCTGTCAAGAACTCTACCAGAATCCTTTCGTATATTCCGAGGCAGTTTGTTTCAGAACGTATCACTTACAATTTTCGGGTACTCTTGACGTTTCCGTCCTTGAGCATCCGATCGATCAATCGAGTTTAATGAAATTAAAATAATAATACTAACGCAATGCGTATATTTGTAGCTATAATAGTTTCTAATGATGCAACGTAAAATATGAATTAGAAAAGTCTGTAAAAAGCCATTTACTTAAATTCACGCTGACCATGGCCCTTCCGGTCACTTTTTAGTCAATATATTTACTAATAACAATTATTTAGAGTAGATTAAAAAAATAAAAAATATGCTAAGATACCGCATCTATAGTAACTACATCCAAGTAGTGCGGTTTGAGCAGAGGCGCTTCTGTAGAAAATTGCAACCTCTCCTGGTGCTTGCTTTAATTTGCGACTAGTTTTAAAAACCCCAGTTTTTACGTGAAACCTTTTAATTTTGCGTCCACTATATCCTGGTCGTTGTTTTACACCGATGCTTTAATATATCTTTGATAAGATTACATTCTTCAGGGATTTCATAAAGGAGATTTCATCATGACTAAGGATTTTTAGTTGGACGGTTGTTTATAATTATTATATATATATATATCCTCACGCCTTCCCACAAGGGTCTCCGAAGGGGTAGGCAGAGGTGTATGGGTAATACCCACACACCCACTCTCCGCCAGAGGTATATTAGATGAATCCTTACTAATATTATAAATGTGAATGTTTTCCTTCACCGTAAAGCTCGTGGTGTGACTAATCACTGTACTTAAGTTCAGAAAAACTCATTGGCAACTGCTCGAACCACTCGGCCACCACGGCTTTTTTTTTATAATTGTTTTTAATTAACAGGCTATTCCCGTTTTTTTTTGCGATACAAGCCTACGCCCACTACTTTAAGGTATATATACCCCTTCTCCATTACAAAGTATATTCATGGTTAGCATTTTAAAGTTAAAGTTATCATACATTTTACTCTTTTATTTTTTACATGTTCTTTCGGGAATAAAACATTGTAAACAATAATTTCTGTGCCAAATTTCATGCAATTCCACTCAGCAATTTTTTGTGTAATATATAGGAATAAGTTACAAATAGCCGTACAAACTTTAACATTTATAATATTTTAGGGATAACATAATTTAACCTGTCTTTATTTATCTATCTGATTTAAAACTAAAAATACGATGAATATTTTTATTTCACCCTGCTTCCCGATATAAAATCTGCTTCGCATAGAATTTCTGAGCCTCAATAGTGCTTAATCCAGCTATAACCGGTGTGTTGGAAAGCCCTCAATTCGCCCGAGTGGACGGCGAGAGGCCGTTTTATCGGCCTCTGCGACACGAGAGGCCTCTCGGGGCCCCTATTAGATGCGGTCTGCGCTTTGAGCGTCTTGCTTGACACCATTTTTGAGATCCTCATCTTTGGTTCCTGAGCATATTTATATCGCTGTATGATCTCAAGAGGATTTGGGTGAGAAATATTGCGTTATATATTTGTTTTTATTATATTTATAATACGAATATTTTGTAAATTTATATTTATCAAGAAGTCATATTTATAATATAGCCGTAGTGGTCGTGTGGTTCGAGTGGTTGCCTTCGACATAAAGATCGCCAGTTCGAATCCCGACTGTACCAATTAGTATATCTGAACTTAAGTACAGTGATTAGTCATACCGCGAGCTTTACGTTGAAGGAAAACATCAGGAAGAAACCTGCATACGTCTGATAAAACTTTTGAATACGTCGACTGTACTCTCTTGCCTACCCCGTGAGGAGTAAGTATGTTTGCTCTACATATAAGACTAAATTTTACATCGTCTGCCCTCAACGGGATTCGTACCTGCAACCTTTCAACCAACTCTGCAGCTTCGCCAGCAGGTCTGACATCGGGACTCACTGTCATCTCATCAATATTTATTTTTCATTAAGTATCTAGTCTTTATTTAAAATGCAATATAGTGTTCATTGCAATGGAGATGCAAACATAAAACCACGTTGCTCTACTTTCCTCGTTATAATTAAAACTCAGCTTGCCGTCAACATTGCATTAATTTTTCAAACCGACGCCAGCGACCTCTTGAGTTTTAAGTACGAAGTCTACGTGTAAGACGGAGACATATATGATAACTGAAGCTTGTAAGAGAGAAAGAGATGCCTGTAATGGATATGGTAGTGTTTTTAAACTGAAATACGGTGATTTATCACACCATGAACTTGAACTTGGTGCTTGAGTAACGGCGATGGACTCGCCATCTGTTACGTTGGCACCTAATATACCTCTGGCGGAAAGTGGGTGTGTGGGTATTACCTATACACCTCTGCCTACCCCTTCGGGGACCCTTGTGGGAAGGCGTGAGGATATATATATGAACTTGAAAGCCGAGGTCCGTACCCCACAGGGGGTGCCCTTAGCTGTGTTGTTTAGCACAATAAAGTGCCTGGCTGGAGGCCTAGGTCACACTGTTGCCCGGTTAAGTAGCAAAAGTTCCCGGAACTCACGCTACGTGAGACAATACAAAAAAAGAGATTAACATCCTAAGGAATAGTTGCCTACACAATAAAAATTGTAGTTCAAAGTCTGCCTGAACCAAACAGTTTTTTCTGAATTTAAGTTCAGTAATAGCCGAGTAGTTAGGGTATATATATACATAGGGTATAACCAGCAACACAAAGGTTGCAAGTTTCAAGTATCCCGACTGTAGCAATGAGTTTTTCTGAACTTAAGTGTAGTGATGATGGTGTGACTAACACCACGAGCTTTGCGATGAAGAAAACCATCGAGAGGAAACCTGCAATCGTTTGCCAAGAAATACAAAGAAATATTATATGTACATATGTATAGTCGTGCTTGAGTTACGGCGATGGACTCGCCATCTGGCACGTTGGCACCTAAAATATATCTCTGGCGGAAAGTGGGTGTGTGGGTACAACTGCCTATACACCTCTGTGTATACCTTCGGGGACCCTTTTTCATACTTCGTATACCTCGATGAAACGAGGGGGTTATTGTGCTTTTGTCTGCTTCCATTATTTTGGTTCCACTTATCCTAAGTGACACATCATAATAGTTTCTTAAAAAATAGAATACTGTGTGATGATAAAAATACATGTTAAACATGAATCTAATATATAAATCCTCACGCCTTACAGTGTATAGGTAATACCCACACACCCACTTTCCGCCAGAGGTATATTAGGTGAATCCTTACTAATATTATAAATGTGAATGTAAGTTTGTTTGTTACGCTTTCACGTCAAAACTACTTAACCAATCATCATGAATCTTTGTACACATATTCTTTGAGGTATTAGATGTAACATAGGATACTTTTAATAGTTTTTTTTTACCAAAGATAAAAAAGTCACGCCGACGAAGTCGCGGGTACAGCTAGTCTAATATAAAACATAAAAATAATGGAGTGTGTTCACCGGAAGCTCAGGTACAGGGCGAGAGTGCAGATGCTGGAGTCGCGCCGCAACGTAAACTTTAAGGCGTTCGTGGTGCGCGTGCCGACGTGCTACCTGCACCTTGCCATGGACGAGGACTTCTGGCCGCAGAACGTGGTGTTTCGTCGCCTCCGCGGACAAGTGCCACATGAACCCGTAGTGAAGTGACCTATGGACCGTATTATTTTATTCTACACTATCGCATTGGGAAAACCTGTAATGATAGTTGTTAGTAAGAATAAATAAATAAATAATTGCCAACCAGCTCCTCTTTTGAAGTCTGTTCAAAAGTAAGGATAGACTGATCCCATATTCATGATTGAGATCGAAACACTCGTGCTGCCTTATAAACAGCAAGCAATAAATCAGGAGTACACTGTATCATACATTTTTAATTAAACCCAGTAGCTAAGATGGCAGACATAAATCTGGACTAGAAATTCCTCGTGTTAATATTTTACGGCTTAGTTATTTCGGGGATAGAGTGCGATTTCTTTATGAGGTTGAGATTTACGGCTAAGTGGCGCGAGCGATAGCCCTGTTGCTAGCGTCCATAGGCGGAGGTAACCGCTTACCTTGCTTGTTTGAAGAACTTGAAAGATAGCAGTATATACCAATACTACAAAGCAGCATTGTTTGCATGAACACACCAGCTTCTCCTAATATTGATCTTATCGTTAAAATTTGTTAGTCCGTCTTTGGGGAATGTATCATCATGACACTACCCAACAGAGGGGATAATTTAATTGAATGCGAGCAGAACCGTGGGGCATTGCTACTCTTTCATAATACGCTTAGCATTTAAAATGTGTATATATCCTCACGCCTTCCCACA
>JACCPG010009671.1:0-82735 GCA_016069955.1 Drepana arcuata | reverse complement strand
GCCGCCCAGCGCGCCGCGTCCCGCCCTCGCCAGGCGCGGCCCAGCGCCACGCACGCCCACAGCTGCAGCGCCCCCGCCTCGCCCTCGCCCGCGCCCAGCTGCTCCAGGCAGATGGCGATCATGGAGCCCTGCAGCGCCGCGTCCTGCCCGGCGGGGTACTCGTGCACGATGCCCGCCAGCACGTACGCCGCCAGCGTGCGGTGCGAGCTCTGCCGCACGTACACGCTCGCATTGCATTACACACGCCCGCGCACACCGCGTTGACGTCGCTCGCACTGAACACTCACGTCCACTGTGGGGTCCTGCAGCACCGCCAAGAAGTATTTATGCCCCTTCGCATTGACGAGGTCCACTTGACAGCTCTGCAAATTGTATGCCATTATTTAAAGGGAGGCACTACAGTACGCTAGCAATACACAATTTTATCTATCACAATAAGCAACCGCACAAAAAGAAGCGAATGAGGTATACAAGTCTAAAGAGAACTGGCGCTCTATACTCTCTGCCTACCCCGTTAGGGCTTCTCTCTCGGCGTATGTATGTATGTATGTAATAAGCAACAGTGTTGTCACAGCACCCGTCCAGTGGCGGTCAGATGTGAAATGATCTCTGTCTTATATTCCACCATAAATCCATGGACTGGTGTTCATTATTATACATTTTAGTACTGTACGTATATTGTTAATTGAACGAAATTATGTCCAATATATAATAAAAAAATAATTTTATGTAGGTACCGATATTTTTTTTAAATGAAAATAATTTAGTTTGCCATTTCTATAGGAGCATTAACTCTCGTCCGAGTGGCAGCCATAATATGAATATATACAATTGCAGCAATTAGAAAAAATATATATTACCTCGCAACGAGCAAGTGCATAAAATCCTTCAGGTATCTAGCTGATAAAAATATAGGATTTCGACGAGTTACCGGGTCGACGGCGATAATTTTGGCCCAGATGTAGACCATGGAGGCCTTGAGGTCGTGGGCCGAGGCCTGCAGCAGCTTGAGCATGTAGGGGAAGATGCCCACGTGCAGCACGGCGCGCACGGCCCACGCGCCCAGCGCCAGGAAGCGGCTGAGGATGTGCAGCGCGCGCACGCGGTGCAGCGTGCTGAGGAGCACCTGCAGCACCATGGGCAGCTGGTCGGGCGGCGGCCGCGCGCACGAGCCTGCACAGCGCGCGCGTCAGGCCGGGCCGGCCCGGGCCTGAGCCTGTCTCGGGGCTCACCGAGGTCCAGCCACACTTGGAACGCCGACAGCTGGTCGCGGAAGAACGGCGACTGCTGGTACTCCGCCGCGCCCGCCAGCAGCGCCGGCAGCTGCGCCAGCGCCAGGTCCAGCGTGTGCTCCCACGCCGCCCACAGCGGGTGCCGCGCCAGCGACGGCAGCGCCGGCGACGACACGGGCGTGCAGTTGTACGACCTGCGCAAGTCGACATCCGCCCTGAGCACTCCCCCTCCCCCGCCACCTCGGCGCCCGCCCTACCTCATGATGCGGTCGGCCAGCAAGAAGTTCCTGCACAGGCTCGCGGTCAGCAGGTCGGCGCGGAACAGCTGCTGGAACAGCTCCGACGGCAGCGAGCTCCACGCGATAGTGTCCGTGATGGCCGTGAAGATCCAGTTCAGCTCGCCGAGCATCGTGCGCCGGTCGGTCACCTGCCCCGGTATCCTGGACGCGAGGCGGCTCCGTTAGGGTGGGAACCGTCGAGGAGTGCCACGGCGAGCGGAGCGGGAGCGGAAGCGGGGCGTACTTGTCGATGAGGTCGTGCACGTGGTGGGGCGCGACCCTGGTGCGCGTGCGCAGCACGAACCACTTCATGGCCATCTTGACGGGCGTGGTGAGGCAGGCCGTGAACAGGTCGGCGGGCAGCTCGGGGTTCATGGGCAGGCTCTGGCCCGCCGCGCACGCGCCCAGCTGGATGCAGTTCTTGTAGCTCACGGCGGCGCCGCCCGCCTCCGCCTTGGTCTGCGCCTGCGCCTGCGCACCGGCACCCGCACATTGCTTAAATAACCTCGGAACTACCAGGACGGACACACCTACTATTATCTTATTTATATTTAACCAGTTATATTACCAAGGATCTTAAATTTATAATAGCATTATAAAAAAGATCGAAAATTTGTGAGTGTTTGTGATGAAATTTGGCACGGAGGTAGATTATTAGCTGGATTGATCTGGTAACACGATATAAACGATGAATACCTCATATTCCCTCTCGTGTTGATCCGCGAATATCTTGAAGTTGTCCACGATGACCCCGGCGTTGGAGCAGTCGTACACGTACAGCGAGGGCGCGCCCATCCAGGTCTGCAGGTCGTACATCGACAGCGGGATGTACTGGGTGTAGGCCTGCACACGAAACGCGTTATAGGACCACCCCAACATGTACGACCATAGTGGACTAACGCTGGCATAACCGAGTCAGAAGCTTATGTATTAGACTTTACAAATTCCAAAGTAGCAATATCTCCATAGATATCATAAGGCACAAAACACCAAAATTTCTTCATTACAATGGCCACATCCAAAACTAACCACCATATTCAGTGAAGTAGCTACAAAAGGGCTAGATGGTTCTGTGCACTGGGATCCCCATGCTCAGGAGACCCAATTTAGAAATTGCAGATAAAGCAATATTGCTATGTAAAACGCCTCGTAAAGTACCTCAGGCACCGGTGAAGTGTTGCTTACCCTGTTGAACACCCAGATCTCCCCCTGGTTGGTGGGCTTGGGCACGCCGTGGCCGTTGTAGTGGAACAGCACGCGCTCATCTTTTGCATTCCGCCGGAGCGAGCAGCATAGCTTCTTCACCTGCATTCATATGAATGTATATCAGACTACTCAATACATGCATTGAAAACAGTGAAGTAACAACATTGTCACTTGTATTAAACCATCATTAAAAGTCCTGAATGTTACCAAGGTTATGTGCTCATTTCACGCGAGGTCGCAGTGCGGCACACCTTTAGCTAATTGCCTATTCTAATTTTCCCCGCAAAATACCTTCCCTATTTTACAGTTTGTTAAGGCATTATGATGCGTCCAAGGTTGACCACCCATACAGAAATATCCTTCTGGAAATGGCACGTAATGTACTCTGGTATCACTAACAAAGTTCACACAGCTGCCCTTAACTTCTAAGTAGGAGGCCCATTATGTAAGTTACAGGGACATGACCAACCTCTTCACTGGTGGGGTCCAAGGACTGCTTGTACCTAGCGCGCGGCTGCCAGCGTTCGTACTGCGACTGAAGAGCGTGGCCGATGTTTTCAAGGGCTTTGCTCGGTGACTGCGACTGTGGGTCTGGGAAATTAACAACTATTATAAGTAAACTGCTGTCATGATACATAAGTAGCCCAGCCAAGTAGAGGTTCCCATAAACACTAGTTTTTGTTTTCATCAAAAAAACACTACCTTATGCCCGCGTGGAGTTCGAAAAAGTAGCTTATGTATTTTCCTGCTAGATTCGGTCCAGCCGCTATGCCATGAAAGAGCATCAAACATTATAATATATTAATTTTGAATTTTTCAGGATTAAAAAAAAATTGCCTATTCCTAGGTATAAGCTATCCCCGTTTCAACTTTCAGCCAAATTGGTTCAGCCGTTTGGCAGTGAAAGAACCGCAAACATCCAAACTTTCACATTTATAATATTAGTAAGATAAGATAGGATAGTAAGATAGTATTTATCCTGATGTCATTACCATTTTAGTGTCAGATATTCATGTAAATAAATATAATTGTATATGTTTGCATTTTGACCAGCAGTCTTCAATGAAATATTTATTTATTTAATTATTTACAAGATTTACAGCAATGCAAATAAAAACTTATATGTAACAAAATTATGTGTATTTGTATGATGTAAGTAAGAATGGCATGTTGCAAACAATGAACAAAAACTACTAAAGTAATAGCACATTTGTTATGTCCAATTTATGTAAAGTACCAAATAAGTCTAGACTACAGACAGTGGCATCTGTGTGCTCACCTTGAATACAAGTGGTAAGAATGAGTCACACACTAGTAGTGACTCATGCCATCAAGGGGGATATCCCAATGAAGCAATCAAACATTCCATACAGATGTTTGCACACAATGGATGCGGCCAATGATACATATATACTATTGATATCATCTCACCCACACTCATATAAGCATGAGAAAAAAGAAACTGAGCGTGAATCAGCATTTTCATAATGGACGGCCATTAAACTTAACACATTGTATTAGGATTGTGCAGACTTTATCCTGAACATTAGATTGTCATCGTCATTGTCATTTATGAGGCTGTTTATTTTTTGCCTTTCTTCAAAACTACTACCACTCAAACTTTCTGATGGATTCTGTTGAAATATTTGTTACTGCAGGTATATAATTTTTCAGACTTTCTAAAACACATTTATAATTATTTAATTCTTTCTAAAATTATTAACTGATGACTTAACATGGTCTTAAGCAAGGTTTCACTTTGCGGATCATAGATATGTTCAGTTGCAACTGGGCTTCTTTTCACCCAGTTAAGGTGGTAGCTAGTAATTCTTTAGAAATGTTATGAGGAGTAATTTTGTTATAGCTGCCATGCCTATCTCTACATCACCCACAAGGCTGACCAGAGTTTTTCAGCATTAGGTCTGTCTGTAGATTACCAGTTGCAGAAGGTATTAAATATTTTTTTGGGAATGGCTAAACTAATAATAAGCTATAATGTAGAAGAGCATACCAATCCAGCACTCAAGCCTTGCACAAGGCTGTGTTTTCACAACATCAGGAGGGTCCACACCCACATTCAAGCAGAGAACGAGCGCCACACAGTGAGTCTTGTACTGAAACAAAATATCATGTATCATACCTTTACCACAAATAGAATGTTTAGTTTGCTCTATGTACTCAAATATAATAGCATGGTTTTAAAGAATTAAGCAATCTCGCAATCATTATAAAGGCACAGCACTGGAGTTTGATTATAAGAGGGTCTATATTATTGTAATTACCAATTAATCACACTAAAATTATATTTTTGCATTCCATTTAATTTACACACTATTGTCAGGTAAACAAAATTAGTTTATGTAAATAAACAACATTGAAATGCACAATTCGGTGTCTACTAATCTGGCGATAAATTATTGAATTAATTACACAGTTTATGATTAATTGAGCGAACTAGACGTCGGTCCATGTGCGTTTGTTTTGATTGAAGTATCACTTCGATGAACATACGCAATTACATCGATCGAATCAAAGTGAACTATATTCAATGACAACCCTCACCTTCTCTTTGACACGCCATGAGTGTTCCACTGGCTCAGCACCTTTTATAGGCTCAATATGCCTCGGTTTGTTGTAGCACAGAGGTAAATCCCAGTCGTCTACATCAGAAGAATCACTATCAGATTGATCACTGTTTTTCTCATCATCTTTGACCACGAGATAAGGAAATGTTTCAGTCATCTTCACTCAACACTACAGTCACAAGCTCGTTTTATCTTTAACAGTTCAACGAACCCAAATATGGTACGAAAACATTTCAAAAACCTCGCCGAATCATGTGCGCATCCATTTTTCAACCACATGGGAATAAACAATAAATCTGTTCCAATTCACGCATCACATCACCTTTCGTATTTCCAAACATAAAAATATAAACTTTTAAAACAAAACTGCATAGTTTCATGTCTGACTACACGATAATTTTTGATGTTAGGAGATAAAAATACTAACGTAATTAAAATGGTTAGCTTCTCTTCAAATCTGGAGCTGCCCGACTGGGGCAGGACCTCCACTTTATAGAAGTCTGTAGCCAATTATTATATTTTTGTATTGTGTTTCTACGCGGTGAATGATCTCCTTGGGGGAGGAGAGCTTGTTACATTGTGTTCGCAGCAGAGGAATCAGTCCCATTATGCTGCCAATACAGTATAACTCTTCGGACACATGGCGGCAACGCTCAAGTGACACATTGGTATCGTGAGTATTGGTATCCTGTTTGCCATTGTTATTGTAAAAAAAAATGGAACACCTTCATGCCTTCCACAACAAGGATCCCCGTAAAATGGTAGCCAAATGGTAGCCAGAGGTGTATAGGTAAAACCCATACACCCACTTTTCGCCAGAGATATATTTTAGGTGCAAACGTGATAAATAGAAGCGGTAACTCAAGGCAAGAAAGTAATGCAAGAAAAGGTTTGATAAAAACTTTTCTTGAACGTATGCAGGTTTTCTGTAAATTTTTTCCTTCACCGCAAAGCTCGTGGTGTGACTTGCGACTAGCGTGCAATCTTTGTGTTGCAGGCAACTGCTCGAACCAATCGGCCACCTCGGTAACTATAATAAAGTTAAAACCTAACTACACATAACTTAATTATAGCTATTTAAGCGTTTAGGCGTGGGTCCTACACACCTCTGCCTATCCTTTCGGCGACCTTTGTGGGAAGGCGCGAAGATATATTATTGAAATATGGGACTGAATGACCACTGTTCTAGATTGTATACATGGTGAAAAAATTACCAACAATACAATGTTGACACTTAGCATATTGATTGTCAATCATGTGTCAAAATAAAATTAGAAAAATATCCAGGATTGTGAATACAGAACAACAGACGAAGAAGGAAAATTTAATATTAATTGAAAACCTGTTATCTAAGGAACAGTCACTATGTGAAAAATCGTAAACTAAATTACAAATATGGCCATTAATGTGGAGAGCTGTGACAGCTTACCTCCGGACGAGGAACCAAAGCTAAAATATGATAGGATGGGCAACGATGTGCAAAACATTCTTCAGCGTGACGCAGTGAGCTGTATTTGTGTACATACTAAGTTTATATGTTTGGGAACGCAATGGGGCGTGATCCACCTGCTTGACCACGAAGGGAACTTGGTGCCAATATCGCAGGACGGGCGCGAGATGGAATTGCAGGCGCATGCTATAGCAGTGAACAAGATATCCGTAGACTTGAACGGGGACTACATAGCGAGCTGCTCCGACGATGGAAAAGTCCTTGTTCACGGCCTCTACACGAACGACAATACGCACAATCTTGCACTGGGCAGGGAAGTAAAGTCTGTGGCCTTGGATCCAAATTATTTCAGATCTGGCTCTGGTAGGAAATTTCTAACAGGTAATCTATAAAGGTATCTGAGTTTGGACACAATATATTAAAGTAGATTATTAAACATTCCAAGTATAATGCCTTTATGTATATCACAATTATAACTTATTAGGTAAAATCAAACCTAATAATTCCCAATAATCATTTCTTCACATTTGGTATTTTATATAGCAGACTAGCTGTACCCTGAGGTCTCACATGTGTTAGGGTTAATGGTGAGATGTCACCCTGGTTTGATGTGAAGTCGGGGGTCAAACAAGGGTGTATCATGTCTGCCTGGCTGTTCATTATATATCTAGATAACTGTCTGAGAGCACTAAGAACGAACGGATGTGGAGTGAAAATGGGAAACTTAGTGGTCAACTGCCTATTATACGCCGATGACGCGGTTTTACTGGCGTCATCAGAGGGCGAACTGCAGTCACTAGTTACCATAATGAAAGTAGAATGTGAAAAGATGGGGCTGCGCCTAAACGCTGGCAAGACTAAGGTTCTGTTATTCGAAAGAGATGAACAAGTGACCGAGTGTGCTATATCGGTAAATGGGCAAATTCTAGAGCAAGTGAATGAATTTGTATATCTTGGAAGCATGTTCACACGAGATGGAAAGTATGAAAAAGATATTGAAAGAAGGATAACTGCCGGAAATAAGGTGAATGGAGCCATGTCGGCATTGATGGGCAGTAAAAGTCTGAGCAAGAATGCTCGAGTTGCTGTCCACAACGCGATATTGGTACCTACCTTATTGTATGGCAGCGAATCCTGGGTATGTCAGAGGAAGTATGAAAATAGCTTGAATGCAGTCGAGATGCGATCTCTTCGAAAAATGTGCGGCGTAACGATATTAGATCGAATCCGCAATGAAGAGATTCGCAAATCAACTGGCGTGAATGAGGGCGTGATTGTAAAGATGAAGAAAGGCATGTTACGTTGGTTTGGACACATAGAAAGGATGAGTGAAGAAAGATTGACGAAACAGATATACAAAGCAAAAGTGTGTGCAAGAAGAGGCAGAGGAAGGCCACGTTCCAACTACCTGGATCAAATAGATCGGACTCTGAAGGACGGGAACGTTAAGAGTACTCGAAACCGACGAGCATGTATGAAGAGACTGATGAATGTGGACGAAGCGAAAGAGGTATGTAAGTCTAGAGAGAACTGGCGCTCTATACTCTCTGCCTACCCCGTTAGGGACTTGGCGTGATGATATGATGATGAACAAATATATATGTATCATGTCATAATGTTTACAAAAATATAGGAGGTGGGAGAATGAGTTTTGCTTACTTTTACTGATAAGGATATAATCATTAGCCTTACATTGTGGGTCCTGACATGGACGGACGGACATGGGTTCGTAGGTCTAAGGTTCGTAGGTCAAAGGTTCGTAGTTAGTATCCACACTCCCACTTATCCCCAGAAAAATGTTTTAGGTGCCTTATGGTGTGTTTAGGTGATATATTATATTATTTTTATTATACATACACCTTTTGAATTTCTTCTCAGACATATGCAGGTTTCCTCTCGATGTTTTCCTTCACCGCAAAGCTCGTGGAGCGACTAATCACTGTACTTAAGTTCAGAAAAACTCATTGGAGTACAGTCGGGATTCGAGCTTGCGACCTTTGCGTCGCAGGCAACTGCTCAAACCACTCGACCACCACGGCTCGTGGATATCATGAGATACTTTTTCTTTGATTTGACTCATATATGTCAATCTTGGTCTTCATCAGGTGATGAAATAGAATAAGTTACCAAGCCATTATTGTTTTCAGGTGATAACAAACTCACATTGTATGAGAAGAGCTTTTTGAACCGTGTGCGCACTACAGTGCTCTGTGAGTGCGAAGGCTACGTGCAGGCTATGGCGTGGCACGACCGGTTCGTGGCGTGGGCCAGTGAGGTCGGCGTGCGCGTGTACGACCTAGGCGCGCGCTGCTCTCTCGGCCTCATACAATGGGAGAAGAGCCCCTCCCGCTCCATAGAAGAATACCGCTGCAACCTCCTCTGGTCCGCCCCCAAGACCCTCATGATCGGTTGGCTTGACACTGTTCGCATTTGTGTCATACGCAAGAGAAGTCAAATTGAACTCCAAACACGAGACGTCACAGAGTACCTTGTAGATCCTATATACACATTTCAAACGGACTATTTCATAAGCGGCCTCGGCCCGCTGGATGACCAGCTAGTATTGTTAGGAGTGCCAAAGGAACGCGACTCAGAAACTGGGAAAGCCCAAAGACCCGTCTTATCCGTGGCCGATTACAAGGATTGTGAGTTTTGTGAAGTTTCAACTGATAGTCTTAACATACGCGGCTACGAAGAGTATTCTAGTAATGATTACTACTTGGATATGATCATTGAGGAGAACAGGTTCTTTATTGTGTCGCCGAAAGACATACTCATTGCCAGCCCGTATGATATTGACGATAGGGTGAATTTTTTAACAGACCACGGGAGGTTCGAGAAAGCCATTATAGTGCTGGAGGAGGTGGGAGGCAAGACAGCCAAACACTCCGTGGTGACTGTGGGGGTGCAGTACTTGGACCATTTACTCGCAGAGCGTCTGTATGAGCAGGCCGCTATACTGTGTGCAAGGATATGCAAAAATGATAAAGTGCTGTGGGAGAATCAAGTACTGAAATTCGACACAGTGGAGCAGCTCCGATCCATCAGTCCATACGTGCCTAAGACACCAGAGCAGGCACTGAGCCCTCACATTTATGAACTAATATTTTTAGAGTATTTAAAGAAGGACCCACAAGGTTTTCTAAAATTAGTTCAAGAATGGAACCCGGCCCTTTATAAAACTGGCGTCGTCGTGAATAAAGTGTTGGAACACATTTGGACGGAAGTTGATAAGAAAGTGTACCTAGAAGCCCTGGCGCTCTTGTACTGCTACCAGAAGAAATACGACAAGGCACTGAACGTGTACCTCAACCTGCAGCACACATATGTGTTTACTCTCATCACTAAACACAACATGTACCACGTGATACACGACAAATTACTCGACCTAATGACCCTCGACAGCGATAAAACTATCGCTGTGCTTCTCGAGAAGACCAAGATTCCTGTAGAGGTGGTTGAGAAGCAGTTTGCAAGTAATGACCTGTACTTATATAAATATTTAGACGCATATAGTAAGATTGAACCGAACGGTAAGTACCACGGGAAGTTAGTCAGACTGTACGCCAAATACGCGAGGGAAAAGCTCTTGCCTTTCCTAAAATGCAGCGACAATTATCCTATACAAGAAGCGCTAGATGTTTGCACGAGCAATAATTTCTTTCCTGAGATGGTTTTTTTGTTGGGGCGCATCGGCAACACGC
Organism: Drepana arcuata; assembly: GCA_016069955.1. NCBI lineage: Eukaryota > Metazoa > Arthropoda > Insecta > Lepidoptera > Drepanidae > Drepana > Drepana arcuata. The sequence goes on along the minus strand of JACCPG010009671.1, from coordinate 72,280 downwards.
GAGAGGCGCTGCAGATAATCATAGAACAGCTGAATGACATCAACCAAGCTATCAACTTCTGCCAGGAGCACAACGACAAGGAGCTCTGGACAGATCTAATTAAGAGAACGGTAGATAAGCCGGAGTACGTGACACTTTTGCTCAAACGAATAGGGAACTACGTGGATCCGAGGATGTTGATAGAGAACATACGATCAGGCTTTGAGATCAAGGACCTGAAGGAATCGTTAGCCAAGATGATGTGCGACTACCACCTGCAGCTGTCGGTGCAAGAAGCCTGTAAAATGATCACATTACGCAATTACTTCGATTTGCACGAAAAGTTGATCATCAATCAACAGAAAGGCATATCGGTGACGGATGAGTTGTTGTGTTGCGTGTGTCAGGGCCGGATTATAATCAGGGACCTATCTAACGCGTCGGACCTCATTGTGTATAACTGCAGGCATTCGTTCCACATAGAGTGCCTGCCGGAGGGGGACGAGTGTCAAAACTGTACAGTGTGTAGTGCCGTCAAAATGTGACCCTCATTCATAAAGCTCAATATTACTCCTGTTTAGATTGTTTACCTACGATAATTAATAATTAATGTATAAAATGTATATGTATCGGTTAATTGTGTACCTATAACTGAATGTATTATCAATGTGTGGTGCTTATTATACCTAATGATGTGGCCTGTATTATTTTCCCATTAGGTTGTTTTATGATAACTACTAACCAACTCAATAAACATGTTCGCTTATGAATCGTTCATCTCTGCTATTTCCACCATGTGCTTATGATGTCACCTGGTACTTATCCCCATAGATTTAGGATTTTTTGTACATCCTATATCTATGCTTATCCCAGTAACCAATTAAATACAAAATAGGTAGGTCAAATTAATTAATTTTATGAGAAGTTTGAACAACTGCTTGAGGCCCAAGTAAAAAGTTGTTGTTGAAATATACCCTCGAAGGGTATAACTAAAATGAATTGTGATCAGGTCCACTGTATCACTACCGGGTAAATTACCACGTCGTGCGTTGATCCATGCTCTTGCGTTTGCTAAATGCGCCAGAAACCATTAACCACATTAGTTTGCAAAGATTTTTAATCGAAATCAAATCAAAATTAAGCGGTGGAGATTAGTCACACCACTAACATTACGGTGAAGGAAAACATCGAAAGGATACCTGCATACGTTTGAGAAGAATTCAAAGACGTACGTATAGTATTCTACCAACGCACCTCTAGCTATGGATGGAGAACTTTATAAAACAGTCGTGCTTAAGTAATTACGATAGACTCCATCTGTCACGAACCTACAATATATCTCCGGTGTGTATTTAAGGATACTAACCTCTGCCTTCGTAGTCGAGGAACCAAATTGTATTCTAACTGCTGAACTTCTATCTAATTTTTTTTTCTGAAATCGCTGTTGCACCTTTCTATTTTGTTCGATCATGCATTTAAAAGTCAATTAGTCGATAGATTCCTACCTTCATACGAGAAGTTTTAAGGCATAATGTTTTAGGACCAAGAACTAAGCGATGTCCGTCAGGCGAAAGAAAAAAACGCCTAAAAGGGCGCCAAAATTTTTGCAGTATTTTTGATACCTAACACCATGGTGCACACTGCACAGTTCAATTTGTATATGTGAGAACTGCATGGTGCATGCTGCAGGTGCAATTGGTGCACGTTATATACATAATATAATTATAGAATATCTAATATGCAGCATAATCTCAATATATATGAACAGCAGTTGTCACCGTTTGGTAAAAGTGTGCTGAAAACATTGATGAACCAGTGGAAAGGTAACTGCAGTTTCTGCTATATTATTAAATTATTTAAAACTACTTTGCCAAAAACATTATAAAATCTCTATATTCCAATAATTATTAGTCATATGTACCTATGTACAATTAAATATACCTAAGTACCTACATTGCTTGTCCTTGTCACCAGATCGACAATGTAAAAATGGTACTGGACTACCTCGGCAGCCTCAACAATCTATTGAAAATAAGAAAATATTGGTGTAAGAATGTTTTTTGAAACTTTTGCAATATGTACGTCTTATGTATTGATTACTATCTAAAGGTAATAGCAAACAACATGGCCTTCACATTTTCGGCAGCTGTTTAAACTGACAAAACAACCTTCAACGATGAATTATGAACATTAAATGTAGGTATAGGGGTATAGTCTACTTAATGATCGTTACGCGTTCATTCATATACCAAATTGGCAGTGTCCCGCGGCTTTACCCGTGTAAAATAGATGCCACTGGTAGTTTGTGTTCTCTGGAAGAAACCATATCCTCTGTGTCTACCCAGCTAATAGTCTCTTAGTGCCAAATTTAATCAACTCCTATCAGTAGCTTTTGCATGTGGTGGTTCAAATATCCACACAAACTTTCGCATTAACAATATTAGTATGATACACTTAATGGATACACTACATATATTTCATAACAATATACCTGTATAAATATTATGATCATTAATATTTTATTCAACGTAAGGGACACAGGGAACTTTTATTGAATGTCACATACTAAATATAAATAAAACTAAAAAGTTACCACCGTATCCAAGAAAAAAAACATGTCAGGAGAATATCTATCTGTTACTGAATTTAGATTATTACATTTATACAAACCTAGATACAGTTATTGTCCTTAATGAATAGAATAGGTAGGTACGACAATAAAACGTACGTAAGGTTCATAATCTAATGTTTTTTTATGCTGGTGGTTTTCAATTTTACGCTGATTATAATTATTATTCTTTATTTAAAATAAATTTTATAAATTACATTTTTAAATATATACCTATTTAAATAAAATAAATAAGAGCCGTGGTGGCCGAGTGGTTCGAGCAGTTGCCTGCGACGCAAAGGTCGCAAGTTCGAATCCCGACTGTACCAATGAGTTTTTCTGAACTTAAGTACAGTGATTAGTCACACCACGAGCTTTACGGTGAAGGAAAACATCGAGATGAAACCTGCATATGTCTGAGAAGAAATTCAAAGGCGTATGTATAGTCGTGCTTGAGTAACGGCGATGGACTCGCCATCTGTCACGTTGGCACCTAATATACCTCTGGCGGAAAGTGGGTGTGTGGGTACTACCTATACACCTCTGCCTACCCCTTGAGACTGGAGACCCTTGTGGGAAGGCGTGAGGATATATTTATATTATATTATTATTATAAAATAAATAATATTATATGTATTTAAAATTATTATTATTTAGGTTTGGTTAGAATGGGTAGGTACTTAGTATTAACAAATATTATTGACTATAGCTTCCGACCAGAAGAGCAATTGCTGAATGTCAAACTCAGCGAAAGATCAGCAAATTTTGGTACAGAAAGAATAGCATATCGACCTGAACACGTACTTAAATCTACAGAATTAGTTAAAGCAATTGACGTAACAAAGTTAGTAAAAACTTGTAACGTAATTACGGATGATTCGATATTACCAGCTGTTAATCGTGACCAACTTGGAGAGAGCTGTGAAGAACATTGCAATTTTAATATAGAAAGTTCTAAATCTAGCGGTGGGGATACTGCAACTGCCACTGAAAAGGAAACTGACAACAGTTCTATTGCCTGGGAAAGTATGTTTGACACAGAGCTATTTAATGATATCACAAATTTTAATAAAGAAAACGTTCAGCAAGAGAATGCTAGTGAGAGTGAATATTCACAAGTAAAATATATTACCAGTGAATCGAAAGAAGTAAATAACAACAATGTCAATAAGAAAGCTGCAGCTAAGAAACGTAAAGCCCCAACAGGGCTGTTGGATGCGAACCTTAAAAAAGTTAAGAAACTTCAAAATGAGATGGTGAAACCTAAAACAAGTTGCCGCAAACAAAAGTATACGAAAGCTGTGAAGAATTGGCTGAACGCCGTCGATCCGAAAAATCCCGTGGAGGAAGAGGTTCTAGAGAAAACGAATGATAACAACGTGTGTAACCCTCAGACAGGAGCTCTAGACACAGGAATAACAAAAAAAGTGGTTCAATCACGGTTAGCCAACAAAGATGGGATTATGAAGTTTAGCCTGGCTAAGAACATGGACCGAGTAGATCCAGTAAAAGATACGCCCAATGTCAAAGGTAGTATAAAACAGAGGCGAACAAAATTCATAGCACCCATAAAATCACAGATTGAAATTAAAGATATAGCTTATGACATTATTACCGTATGCGGGAGTGATGAAGGGGACGCCACTCTACACTTAGATGCTGTTCGCAGTGCTGAGGTGACGCTTGTACTATGCTACAGGTACATAGTAGTGAATCAGAAAGTCGTGCAGAGAGTAGACCACTATCTGGTCTTGCGCATTTACGTGCTACCAACGTATGTTTCAGGAACGGATTTTGTCAGCTCAACTGCCTACACACTGGTGACTCGTGCGTACCTGAAGGGATTATGCTATATGTTAATGAGAAATTTTATTACTTCAAAGATGTTGGCATCGTCAGCAAGTATGTAGACAATTCAAACGCGTCTGAATACATGTCTTTTGAGCTTAACATAAAAGTAGATTCGGTGCCTACATGATTACTTCATCAACACAAATTTAAGAGCTGGGCTCTTGTCGGCGTCTCTAATGCAGTCCCTTCCATTTGGTTATGTCCAGCGACACCCCCTTGACATGATTACTTCACTAGAGTATATTTTAATAAGGGGTACGATGTGATACTTTTTCGGAAAGTCTATAGAATGAATATGGACACATCTGCTGTAATATAATAGTTAGGACCAAGACAATGATTTTTAATTCCTTGATCATGCATTCATCATATTTCAGAAACCTTCTAACAATAATCCTGGAAAATAATAAAATAATATGCTACGAAGGAAAACATGTATTGAATTTTTTGAAGTCACATTTCCTTTTGGATATAAATGTATCAAACATCTTGGACGCCAAGGTACAGGTAACCTGACGATAGGTGCAAACGTTTATTGACAAGAATAAAGCTAATTAAGTACTTATAGATCGCAGGCAGCCTCCTCGACGTGGACAACCCTCCAGAGAGATTTTCAGACCTCCAAAAGCTAGTATCAATAGTGATTCAGTACACGATCTCTACCGAGTGCGTGATGCAGAAAGCTGCTTGGTACCTGACGATGTTGCGCGACTGCTGGCTGGCTCTGCAGGCCATGTTGGTCGAACAAACTCTGTGGGACGTGTTTGTCAACATTGAGATGCGCCTGTTGCCTATCATTGCCGGTGCGAACCACACTAAAATGTTTAAAAATACAAATTTGTAGCAAATGTCAGACGTAGATACATACATAATAATAATAATAATAATAGCCTTTATTCAGAACCACTTAACCTAGTTACAATTCTTAATTTAGAGTATATGCAGTTTGGTAATTTTTTGAAGATCTGTCTGCCAATCGGCAAAGGCCTCCTCCAACCTTTTCCATTCTGATCTTTCTTCGGCCACTCTGTTCCACATCACTCCTGCCACTTCCTTTATATCATCATCCCACCTTTTCTGCGGTCTACCTCTTTTCCTTTTACCTTCCCTGGGATACCATCTTGTCACTTTCTTATACTACAGATACATACATAGATATAATTAATGCTGTGTCTTTCACGGGTTGGGTAGACAGACTAGAGCGTCAGTTCTCTCTAGGCCTCCCTTCTTCATACATATTCGCTAGTTTCGAGTACCTACTCTTGATGCTCTCAATGCTTGGGTGGGATTTATAGATGGGCTCCATATGTTTGATCTAGTTAGTTGGAACTGCCTCTAATACCTGACACTTCACTCACCCAGTCGTGTTCCGTTTTGTAATTGTCTCTATACTCAAAGGTTAGATATGAATCAACCAAACCAACCCCAAAGGAAATTTCCAAACCAAACCAACGTATCATGTCTTTCTTTCTCTATCCTATCATCACTCATCCTCATCCGCACTCGTTGTTTAGAGAACCTCTTCATACAGACTTCTTTATCAGACTTAAAAATTAAAATGGTATCGTGGCAACAGGGATGGAGCACCGCGGTGTTTGCGTGGATATCTCAAAGTTGACCTCCATGGAGGAGATGCTGCTAGCCAGAATGAAGCAGGTAGAGCAGGAGTGCTACAAAGCTGCAGGGAAGACCTTCCAGATCAACTCGACGGCGCAAGTGCGAGCGATACTCTACGATGAACTCCAATTGGACACCAAATGCAACGTTAAGATTATTGAGACTGTCAGCAAAGGCGCTAAGTCTACTTCGGAGACTATGGTAGGCACATTTTAAGTGAGCTTAGATAGAAGGCTCGTGACAACCCAGTTGGGACCTACCGCCGATAACTTTGTCGCCAGCTGCGCAGCCTGGCCTCGCTGCACCCGCTGCCGCAGCTCATCTTACAGCCGGTTTCTGGTACAATTTTAGCACGACGAATTAGTCAACAGATTGTCACAATAACAATCTGTTAACAATCTGTCATCGAGCGTTGAGTTTCTAGAACGCAAATCATTGAAAAATTAACTAATCTACTGTTGACAGCCGAATTATTTTTTAAAGTATGTCTATTTCCCTCTAGCATATAGCTTCGTCCTTGTCTTCCGGGAGCTGAAGTTTCGTTAGTTGGACAAAAGTTTGATTTGTTGTTGTTTATCTTGTTTGTTTAGGTACTTCAGTTTTCGTGTGATGAACAAGTGCAAAGAATATAAATAAATAAAGAGTAAATGTTAAAATGCCGCCGCTGTCGCGTAAACGTTACACAGAACGCGATTTATCTACTTATATTTTATTCTAATACTTATATTATATAATTTATAGTAATTCAACATATAGGTAGGTTCCCGACAGGGCTGATGATGATGATTTGAAACTTGCCAATTTCTAATATTTTTGCTATTATTAAAATATTATTTCGATTTCTGTAACTTTACACACTTATGTCTTAGGGTTTGTCTTAAGAGATTCATATTAAAAAATTATCAGATTAAAAATTAAATAAAATTATATAAATAAAAAAATAACCAATTCAAAACTAAAAATCAAAAGCAATGTTCTATTAATATTTCAACGTAAGGAATTAGGAAACCAAATAGCATTATTGATACAAATTAAGTTTTATATTAATATTGTTATAAAAAACGATAAATAAAAATCGATTATTTTGTAACATCCCTATATCCTATTAAATCCGCTTAGAAATTGCAGTTAAAATCGGAATACTTGCGTTAACACGTCGATAATTCCTCGATAATCTACAATTAAAAATTGTATGTCAACAATCTGTTAACAAAGAGAAAATGCGTTCAGAAACTCAAAATGGCTCTAATCGGCAATTGATTTGGGATTTGACATACCGTTGACAAACTGCCAACAGTTTGTCAGTTGAAGCTTCTAGCAACCCAAACTACGTCTAATCAGAGATTGACAATCTGTCACGTAATTTTATGGATAGAAATGCGTACGAGAAACCGGCGGTTAGAGTACCGCCACTTGCACAAAGCCCACGCGACTTTCCTCTCCGGGATCAAGCAGCATATTAAAAACGGCATCGTTAAACCGACGTGGTAAGTCTTTTCCTGTCTTACTATAACTGGTTAATATAGTAGAGATTGTATGGCAATATATGTTGTACTAGCTGTGCTCGCGACTTCGTCGGCGTGGACGGCTTTTTTATCTTTCATAAAATATTTCTTTTTTCAATAAAATGTATCCTATGTTACTTCTAATACCTCCAAGAATGTGTGTACAAAGTTTTATGATGATCGGTTAAGTATTTTTACGTGCGTAAAGCGTAACAAACAAACTTACATTGACATTTATAATATTAGTCATAAAGTAAGGATGGTATATCACCTTAATAAATAAAATTAAATAATTAAATATTATCCTATTTTATTTAAATGGGTATTGTTGGGGTATCTAATAAATAAATCCCCTCAAGGGAGCAGACAGCCGCGGCCACGGGGCGCATCGCGTCGAGCAATCCCAACCTGCAGGCCATACCGAAAGCACTCTTCCATCTCGATACGGACCACCCCGATGGCGATCATCAGGGTGGGTATAATTCAAAAGCTCCACTAGGTACTTTATGCACTCCGTTATTGGTAGGTTCTTCTTCCCTAGGTGTACATTACCATCAGGAGGATTACTTTTGATCGGTCGTAACAATAAAATAAATGCATCAGGAAATAGTACCTACCTACCTACGCAAGTAATCGGAAAACGGCATACTTCGACGACGTTCGTCGACTGGGAGTACACGGGACGCTCGCGTCCATGTATCACGTTGGAACCGAACAGGTCTCGCATTGCGCGGCTTTAAAGGCAAACGCTTATGCTGTGAAACGACCTCCCCGCTGAGGTTTACCCTAGAGAGTGGGTAGGCAACGTGCGAGCGATACCTCCTGTGCTGCCAGCGTCCGGCGGCGGCGGCGGCGGCGGCGGCGTATGCTTCCGCAGCGTGTACACGGCGCGCGCGGGCTGCGTGCTGCTGGCCGCGGACTTCCGACACATCGAGTGCCGCGTGCTGGCGCACGGCGCGGCCGACGGCCGGCTGCTGGCCGCGCTCGGCGCCCGCCAGGACCTGTTCCGTGTGCTGGCCTCCGCCTGGTGCGTGCTGCACGCTGCACGCTGCACGCTGCACGCTGCACGCATACAGCGCTGCGGACACTTGCGGATACTTATTCGAAGAATCCCACTCACTGTGGGTTAGGGGCCTCGGCTCATGGTGTTCGCTAGCCGTGCGCTGTGAGCTCGGCTGGACTTATATTATTTAAGTAATATAATATACCTTCACGACTCCAAAAGGTACCCAGAGGGGTGAGACCTAGATATAGTTGCGCGCCAATGTGGCAGATAACACGATTATACATAAGTCGAACTAATCGGCCTCAGCTGCTCCTTTGAAAAATAATTCCTCTAATAGATACATAAATACATTCGTTTAAAAATAAGTTCAGTTTCATCAGAGTGTCGATGCCGGCACTGCCTAGCGGCAGTAGCTGGCAGCAGTGGACAGCAGTGGGCAGCAGTGTGCAGCAGTGGGCGGTGCAGGCTGGGCGTGGAGGTGGCGGACGTGTCGGCGGCGCAGCGCGCGCGCACTAAGCGTGTGGTGTACGCGCTGGTGTACGGCGCGGGCGGCCGCAGCCTCGCGGCCGCGTTGGGCGGCGCCCGCGCCCAGGCGCTGGACGTGCTCGCCAGCTTCAACAGTACGCGCTCCAGCTCTCACCTGCACACACCACAGGGACACTCCCACACGTACACCTACACCATTCATGGATAATGTTGTCTCACACGAACTCTTCATCGTCCTTATTGAACATGTCTCATAGTCGAATACGGCACCTATTTCTTTTGGTCAGCGACAGCGATTAATATGCGTCACTTTGTCGTCGTGGCACGTATTATAATACTGTCGCTGATACCTGGCCGGGTGAAACGTAATTTGAGCCAATCGGGACAAACTGTGGTTTTAGGAACGTTTCCTTCGCTGAAGTCGTTCGGGCGGGAGGTGGTGTCCCGGTGCGAGCGGGAGGGCGGGCGGCTGCGTACGATGGGCGGGCGGGTGAGGGTGCTTCCCAACATCGCCAGCGGCGACGCCGCGCTGCGGGCGCAGGCCGAGAGACAGGCCGTCAACTTTGTCGTGCAAGGTAGCCGCGAGCGGTCCCTCCCGGAAAACTACTCGATAAGGCTAACTAGTTGCGGGGCATGAGTATCCCGTGGTTCTGAACGGCAGGGTCAGCGGCGGACCTGTGCAAGCTAGCGATGGTGCAGACGGAGCGCATCCTCCGCGCAGGCAGCGCCGGGCTGGGCGCGCGGCTGGTGCTGCAGGTGCACGACGAGCTGGTGTGGGAGCTGCCGGACCACGCGCTGATGCACGCCGCGGGTGAGCCCAGCACATTTGACAAAGCCTTATTTGTCGTACACAGCTCGCGGGACACAATTTCAATGCTAGTCATATTATTTTAATACTAGCGGCCCGTCCCGGCTTCGCACGGGTGGAAATTTTTTTTCTTACAACTAATATAGCCTATATATTAATCAGTGATAATGTAGCATTCAAATGGTGAAAGAATTTATAGAATCGGTCCAGCACTTTTTGAGCAATTCCTTACATACAAATCTTTCCTCTTTATAATACACATTAGTATAAATTACCCCGCCTACTTATAGGCTAGGCAGAAGGTGCTTGTAGGTATGAGGTGAATGACTATATCTCATCGATTGGCAGCGTTAATAAAGCAAGTGATGGAGGATTGCGGCCGCGAGGTCGGGATGAGCGCGCCGCTGCCTGTGGCCATCTCCAGCGGCAGCAACTGGGGGGAGATGGCTCCCGTGCTGCTGTGATTGTACCAATTGTCGCATTCATTGGACCGTGCGAACTATCGCAGTACTTATTTAATGGAACATTTCTATAGTAGCCATTAAAATGCATTCGTATGTACATACAAATATTTTATTATCATATAACAATACCCAATCAACACACCGGTTACGTCAATTGCATACCATAGTTATGTCCTGGCTAACTGATTAAGGTAAGTCTTTAACATGTATTTTACGGCGGCTGGGCCAATCATTTCAAAGTGGAAATTGGCATGGATAGCCATTTTATATTTATGATGGTACACACACATACTGTGGGACTTCATCCTATTGTCTATGGTTCCGTTGAAAAGAACAAAAGCCAACTATTACCGAAAAATATTTTTTTTTCTGAGCGTCTATTGTATGAGCTCTAATATCCCTAGGTATACTTACCTATATTTACACAAATAAATTATTTAAGTACAGCCGATACATTAAATTAACACAAGAACAAGAAAATAGGCACATATATATTTTTTTTTATACAACTAGAGTGGTAAGCAAGCATACGACCCACCCGATTGAAAACAGTTACCGCAGCCTATTTACGCTTACAATACCGAAGTATCACTTGCACGTTGCAACAACGTGTTCGGAGAGTTATACTGTGTTGGCAGCATAATGGGACTAATGCCTCTGCTATAACAATCCTCACACCTCCCCAAGGAGCTCATTACTGGAAACCGTTAATAATTATGCAGATATATAATACCTATACCAGCTGTGCCCCGCGGTTTAACCCGCATACAATTTGATTTCGTTTGTATTTTTTAATAAAGAACATTATATTATCCTGTCTTAATCCAGCGAATAATCTGTTTCTGTGCCAAATTATATCGAATAACGTTTGTTTATTTGGGAAGGAGGAACAAATATACATTTATGAAAGATTACCCTGATTCAGAATAATCGCCTGTGAGTCATACTGACACATAAGTTTAATAGGATGACTAAACTTAAACGCGTCGCTAGATTCCATAACATACTTCTTCATTATTTTATTATTAAATCAGTTTCCCTCTTTCTAGCTCTAACCTGAACAGTAATGTCAACTATATGGCATTGCGCCTGGACACGTGTCTTTCTTATCCTACACTACGAATCTCTGCGTCGTCATGAAATAGATCACGTCTTGACTCCGATCATAGTAAATAGCCGATGGTTTTTTAGGGTTGCACTTTCATAATGCATAGAGTTGAGTCCGTCCTTGTCCTCGAGCAGGCGGTTCTCGACCAACAGGTGTTCCCGCTGGGTGTTCTTGTGCTCCTGGGGGTGGCTCAGCATCGTGTAGCGAGACATGTGCCGGGGGAACCTGGGGAAATACTCAATAACAGATTAAGATATACTATACTAGAGATGATATTATGCAAATGACTTAAACACATGCCACATTGGCAATATTGCTTGTATTAAAACACACCCTTGGACGATCTAGAACTATGAGAAAACGAATACCATATCTATGGGCCATCAGGCAGGCCGCAAGCTTGTGTGCCATGTTAGTATAAAACAAGTACTTAGCCGTGGTGGCCGAGTGGTTCGAGCAGTTGCCTGCGACGCAAAGGTCGCAAGTTCGAATCCCGACTGTACCAATGAGTTTTTTCTGAACTTAAGTACAGTGATTAGTCACACCACGAGCTTTACGGTGAAGGAAAACATCGAGAGGAAACCTGCATACGTCTGAAGAAATTCAAAGGCGTATGTATAGTCGTGCTGGAGTAACGGCGATGGACTCGCCATCTGTCACGTTGGCACCTAATATACCTCTGGCGGAAAGTGGGTGTGTGGGTATTGCCTATACACCTCTGCCTACCCCTTCGGGGACCCTTGTTGGAAGGCGTGAGGATATATTATATTATTATTATTATTTTTAAGTACTTAGCAAGAACATAAATACATAGAAATATATGGATATATATATTAAGTACCATCAAAATTACAGTTCGCAATTTCAATAAAATATATTACTCTGTCCTAATGAAATCTAACTAATTGGTTCCCTTTGTTAAATGTATTTTATCAACAATAAAACTATTATCACTTTAATATTTTCAATATTTATATTAACTACTATGGCCTTTGTCCCGCGCCTGATGATAAGCGATTTAATTACCCCGGGTAACATTACAATAATCAATTGTATATATTTGTGTAAATAGTATAGTATGTTGCTGTTATTGTTATTCAAGCTTAGGCCATGGTATTTGCGTGGGTACTATCTGGCTCTGGCTCACCTCAGTACATTCAAATGATGCTTAGCTAGCCTCTGGGCAAACTCGTCATCTTCGCCGCCCCAGCCCGTGAACCTGTTTGAGAATCCATTGACCATAGTGTACTGATCAGCTTTGATGGCCAGAACACCACCCACTAAAGAGTCGTACGGTAGCACATATCTAAACTTATCTATGCTGGCGCTCATATGCCGAGGCTCCGACAGACAGGCGTATAGGTTGCTCTCATCGAGAGGCAGCAAGTCGACATCCTGAAGTATCAGGCAGGGGAACTTGTCCAGCATAGCATGTTTAGCCCCAATGTTGTATAGAAGGCCTTTGTTCCATGGCTTTTCATCTTGCTGTTCAACCAGGTATAATCTGGAATATACAGTATCAAGCGTAAGTTAGGAGAATTGTACATATATATTTTTTTAAGACTAGCAGAATTTGAATGCTGTTAGTCTTCTTGGCAAATTGCCCCAGGATACGATTTGGGTAATTATTTTATCTGTAAGTAGTTAGTTTCAACTGTTCTTTGTAAACATTGTTAATTGTTGTTATTGTAAATAAATAAATTTATGCTTGAAGATACAGATTTTGTATAAGAAAAATAATAAATTTAAAAGATGTTTGTATAGGATTTGAGGATAGAAGATTTGCAAGGAAATTTGAATTAAAAATTCTTAACCATTTGGTTTTTCCATTGAATAAATGTAACACTACTCTAATCAGCCTGCTCAATTTTATTTAAATCTTATTATCACAGGATATTTAATTCCAGGAAAAAACTACCTACAAAAATTTTATAAGGTGAATGTAAAGGAATCCAAATTAATTCCTTTACTAGAATGTAAAGGAAATCATTTTGAAATCCACCATATTATGGCATGTAGCTGTGTCGATTATTGTATAATCAAGGCCTTATATACTCACTTATAATGAAGGTTTTGCTTTCGAAGAAAATTATGCAAATAAGGTATAGAAGTTTCCAACTGGCTCTGTCTGTTTCTATATGTAACTAAAATAGCAACACTGAACAGAGGATTACAGTGTTCGGGCACAAAGCTACCATTAACTATGCCATTTGCCACAAAGTCATCATCCTTCGCATTGACATCCCAACTATTCAATGTGTTTGTACTTTTCAATATATCTTCATATTTGCAATCAGGATGCGTTTTCTTTAGTACCAGAGTGGGATTAACACCCTTGTGTAGTGCCATCAATATGTGACTTTCTGATATATGGGGGTAATTGTATTCCCCGTATGAAGTGAAGATAGTGATCACAGTTATAAGACATATTGTACCAAATGTGCAAGTGCTAATGCGTAGTTGTAGAATTCTGCAAATAAATAACAATGTACTTACTACATTACTCTAGTCTATGCACATTACTGCCCTGATGCAATATTGCATCAAACCCAGAGTAGGCTTCAAGCAATGAATGAAGAGATTTACATACCTCTTTCCCTTCATCCACATTCATCAGTCTCTTCATACATGCTTGTCAGTTTATATAACACATATTAACCGTATTTATAATGTTGATTCCCTTTATATGATAACTTCTATAGCACATTTATTTTAAGGTAGAATGACATCCACTTTCTACATGCTCTGATGTAAAATCTTCATGCCTTTCCACAATGATAGGGATAGGCAGAGTATTAACAACACCCTCAACACAGGAAATATAATATTTTGGTAACTTCGTTATTTTTTCTCAAGCACAACTATGCAAATGTTTTCTCTCGAATCTTTCTTTCTCACAAGAAAGTATTATTATATATATATATATATATATACAGTGCAGAAAAAACTGATTGGTATAGTCGGGTTTCGAAGTTCAAATGCGGTGCAGCTAAAATCGCAAATACTCTGCCACCACGTCTTTGCTTACTTTTACATATTTAGACTGGAATACATATAAACAAGTGCTAACCTGCTTTTCAGTGACCCTTTAGACATTGGTAATAGTGATTGGGCGAATTTACAAAAATTATCACAGTGCCAACTCTTTTAGTTGTAGGCCACTTTTATTAAACCACTAAGTTAAGTATTCCCGGGATATTCAAATTATTTGCAGGGAGCTGTTATAATTTTGCCTGATGACAGGTTGTCTGCCTGCTGTCACAGAAAAAAAAATGTATTGCTTTACGGGAAAGCCTTTGTAGTTGTATTTTCACTTCGCTATCCCAATCAATTTAATTAAGAGTTTATACTATTATAATCATTATCTCCGTTGACATCGACGCATGAGTGTTAAATAGTACTTTGAATCTTTCGGTAGTCTGGTCTGGTCTGGTCCAAAGACTACTCTACCATGGTCTGGTCTCCCACCCATTACATTAAAGTTCAAAACATTAACTTTAACGTCATTAAAGTCAAAAACAAAAATCTTCTGACTCACAGCACAGAATATAACTCAAGATGCTTTATTAATGAAAAAAAGAAAAATGCGTTTAAAAAAGAAAATGCTTTATTAAACGGCTACTATCAAACAATAGCATTTTTGACATAAATAATTGGAATAAAATATCATTTAGATTCCATCTAACGTAACCCGTAATCCGAAAGAGGTATGTAAGTCTACAGAGAACTGGTGATCTCCCCGTTAGGGACTCGGCGTGATGATAATATGTATGTATGCAACCCTTATTACAAAGAAAAACGGAAACTAGCTGTCGAGCATTATCAACTTTGACCTGTATCATTTATCATAATTAGGACAACACTAGTTATAGTTCCCACAAACAGTAAAATATTCCGCTCGGTCATTGTTATTATCTATTACTGCCGCAAATATTGCACAAATATTACGACTAGTGGATAATGTGGATATTTTATATTTTTCTCTAAGTGGGTACCTACATCAACCAATAGGTCAGCCAAATATAGTATGTCAAGTCAAACGGTCATGTATTGCGAATTAACAAGATATGGCCGTTCATCCCATAGATAGAAATATAATATTAACGAAAGATAGGATCGAAAGTAACTTGGAGGAAGTACATTTTGACAAAGTTATTAGTTTTAGCCTCCTCCTTATTACTCTTCATTTGTCAAACTAAGTGGATATTCTAGAAATTATATGCGTAGAAAGATTGTTAGCGTGTTAAAGCTTATGAGACAGCGAAAGATTACGTTCCAACTACCTAGATCAAATCGATATTTCCCATCACGTCCGTTACGTTAACAGTACAGTACTCGAAACCGGCGAGCCCGTATAAATTGACTGATGAATGTTAGAAGCGATTTAAAGCGAAAGGGATTTGTAAGTCTACAAAGAACTGGCGATCTAGTCTCTCAGGCTACCCCTTGAGGGACTTGGCGTGATGTACATATTATGCTTGTAACGATATCGTATGAATGCAACTATAAGCGCGTACCGACTGCTAGCACAGTGCGCTAAGTGCGAAAGTAGTGGTATATGTATATGTAAATTATATTGTTATAGACCTAAATATCGTTGCTTCATTATGAAACGATTGCTATCGCGAGATCAAACCCGTAATATTTAACATAGTGAGCAGGGTCTGTGGTAGGATCACCCATTATTGTAAAATTATGAAATAACTAAAATTATTGGCCTATTTTAAATCGAAATTAATTAGATTAATTACTTTAGTATCTTGGTTGTCCTATTTATATAACGATATTTACGGGCTATATTTTTCCGTGACTCATCGAGTATAAATATTATTGTTCTTGATAAGTAATTGAGTTGCTATTAATTTGTTAGTCGCATTCAGAGGCTACGATATAATACTTAGTGGCATTCACATGCAATAGTGCATAGAGTGCAGTGCAGTGCAGGGCAGTGGTTGTGGTACAAATAAGAAACAAGTCACCTCTAGTTCTGTCAAAGTCATACGTTTTATCACATTCAACAATTGTCAACTTGAAAAGTGGCAGAAGCGAACGAAAGTAAACAAACAGGACAGGATAAGATAAGATGAGGAATTATCCTGTTATCATTCAAATGTAAAAATATTGATACTGTACCGTACAGTACAGATGGGATCGATTTAAGCAATTCGTGTAAATAAAAGAGGAGTGAGGTGAAAATGAATAGAGATATGATTTGGAGAGAAGAACTTACCTGTAAGCCTCTGGATAATTATAATGAAGTCATACATTTCCTGCAACATCCACCGCCGTGGAGGTCCCTTTGTAGGCCCATAACGCCGCACAGTAATAATGTAATAAGAAATATGGATATACATGGACACTACGGTATTACGGAGCTGGAATCACCAGAGTCGTACTGTCACTTCAATCCGGATATGGATGAGGTGCAGCGCTCTGATGGTAAAAAATTACCTAAAACTTTGGTTTGCCATGATCTGGCCAATGGATATCATGACGACAGGTTTTTTTTATTTCATTTTTATTTACTAGCCGCACACATACAAGTAATTGTTTATTTGTACTTTAAAATTATGTACAGTACAAAAGTATACAAGTACAAAAACTCAACTCAATAACAACAAATATCAGTAACTTATTAAAAGTAACCTAAACTTACTAAACAAGTGTCCACTGACATGACCTCCACTTTTTATATGGAGAATTTATTAAACCTTGGAGGTAGAACTAGTGAATAAAAATCTTTTAATTTATTCAACCACAGTTTCAACACAGGAAGTTGAATAAATTCAAAGATAAACATCTCATTTAAACAACTCTCTGATGACACTTGCTTCCTAAGTTTAGGCCTTTCTAGTAAAATAAATCTAACAGAGAACCAAATTTTTTTTTGAAAATTAAATTTTTAATGCATTAAAATTTTTATTGATTCACTTTTCAGTTGTTAGTGAAAATATGTTATTTATATCCAGTCCAATGCCACAATTTTCATTTAGAAAAGGTTCCTCTCCGTCCCACCAGGTCTTGTATTAATAAAGTTTAATTTGTCAGCGTAATAGATGGCACAGAGAATGCTGATGCATACACTTTCTACAACTGGGCGGGGATAGATATCTTCTGCTACTTCAGCCACCACTTCATCACCATACCTCCGCTGGGCTGGATTAACATCGGCCACGACCATGGTGTCAAAGTTATAGGTGAGTGCAAACAATAGTCTGTAGAAATTATACCTTTCAAACCAACTGTAATTTTCGCCATGAAATACAAACTGGTGCTACATATTGTCAGCAGAATCATCATCATATCATCACGCCAAGTCCCTAATGGGGTAGGCAGAGAGTATAGAGCGCCAGTTCTCTCTAGACTTACAGACCTCTTTCGCTTCGTCCACATTCATCAGTCTCTTCATACATGCTCGTCGGTTTCGAGTACTCTTAACGTTCCCGTCCTTCAGAGTCCGATCTATTTGATCCAGGTAGTTGGAACGTGGCCTTCCTCTGCCTCTTCTTGCACACACTTTTGCTTTGTATATCTGTTTCGTCAATCTTTCTTCACTCATCCTTTCTATGTCAGCAGAAATTAATATTTATAAGGTAGACTTCTTTGAATGAATTTGTATAACCATAAAACAATTTTATTGATTTGGCCAGAGAGCTATAAACATTTTAGGTTATTTACTAATATATAAAGCTGAATAGTTTGTTTGGTTGAATGTGCTAATCTCAAGAACTACTGGTTCTGGAGGGGAAGTCCATCAAACGAAATACAATTTATTTAGCATACATATATATTCTGTACCGAGGGCTTCATGAGGTCATATAAAATTTAGTAGAAAAAATAGGATCTGGAATTTCTGAAATTAGAACATTTAAAATAAAAAAAAATTAAAAATAAATAAAAGATTGTTCATGGATAATAGTGTGCATTTTACTTTTTGCAATAGGGACAGTGATAACAGAATGGGCGGAGGGTGTGGCGATGTGGGACAGAATCCTGGAATCTTCGGAGGAGTACGAGAACTTTGCAAGTGCGCTGGTGGCCATCGCACAAACATTAAAATTCGACGGATGGCTCCTTAACATAGAGAACAAGGTACTATTAAATCACATACAGCTTGGATACCTTGGATCAAGACGCTGTATACCACGCAGCAGGACTTAAACCCCATTTTGCGCATCATAAGAGATAATGTAACTGAAAAAATGCGTATGTACATAATCGCGTCCTGCGTAGTAAAGGCATACTGCGTAGGTATCCAAGCCGGAGGAGCTGCTGCGGTTCGTGAAGTACCTGCACAGCATGCTGCACGCCGAGCTGGTGGACCCGGTGCTGGTGTGGTACGACAGCGTCACCGTCGACGGCAAGCTTAACTGGCAGAACGGACTCAACGACAAGAACAAGTCTGTTTTTCACTCTGTTGCTAAATGCTCCTTTAATGAAGCTATTGAAGTGAAGTCCACTGCTAAAGTTTTCCACTCGTCAAATATATTATGAACTAGATGTGACCCACGATGTTAACAGCGTACAATTATATTTCAGTGGAATAAACACCCTATGTGTATAATCCAGCTTGTAACTTATTTCTGTGCCAAATTTCATCCAATTCCGTACAGCCTTTCCGTGCAGCAGTTCAGATCACAAAAATCCTCACTAACTTGGGCATTCATAATATTAGTAGGATACGTGTCTGTGTATGACAGAGCATTCTTTGACGTGTGCGACGCGTTCTTCACGAACTACTCGTGGACCGAGGCCGACGTGGCGGCGAGCGCGCGGGCGGCGGGCGGGCGGCTGCCCGACCTGTTCGTGGGCATCGACGTCTGGGGGCGGAACTTCTACGGCGGCGGCCAGTTCAACGTGCAGGAGGTACGTCGGCTTGCTCGTGCTCCGGGCAGGTGCTCGCTCCATTACTGGGCGAACACTGGCTGGCTGCAGAATGATTACAATTTAAGAATCTATAAGTCTACCTATTGGCATATCGAGGAGTGGTTCAGGCCGTGAAGGTGGCGTTCAGCTACGGCTGCTCGCTGGCGATATTCGCGCCGGCGTGGACGCACGAGGCCATGGACCAGTCGCGCGAGGAGAGCGCCGTGGCGCTGGCGGGCGGCCTGCGGGCCTGGGAGGTGTTCCTGCTGCGGGACCGCGCGCTGTGGGGCTCGCTGTGGCCCTTCCTCAACACGCGCCTGCCCGAGCGCCTGCCCTTCCACACCTCCTTCTGCCGCGGCCGCGGCCGCAAGCGCCGCCTCTACGGGGAGGTTCGTACCCCACGCACGTGCACTGACACACTGACACACTGACACACTACCGCACTGCCATAGGCCTCGTATAGTATTTTTGAGACAAACGTCCTGTTTATTCAGGTTAATCGTGACGCTTTATTCCTCTTTTACACGAAGCCATTGTGGCTATAATTATGAAGTAGCTGATCTCTTTCAATTACTAAAATTCAATGTCTGAGGTCTGCTTCCGAGTGGATGCATTATAGGGCGATAAATAAGTCGTGCGCCCGCGCAGGTGCTGTGCCCCGGGCCGTGGTACAACTTGCGCCACATGCAGTACCAGCCCAACTCGGCGCACGGGCCCCACGGGTACATGCTGTCCACCTACGAGCTCATACGGGGGGTCAGTACCTATATATATATATTACTATTTTTATAATACTCCTTCCCTCATCCTTACCCTTATTCTTGTCCTGATTTCACTGGCGATTGCAGCCAGCTAAGTCTAGTCGTGCGCAGTCCTCCAGTTCTGCAGGGACCCTGGCATGGCCCGGTGCTGGGGCTAGCCTCCCGTAGTAGGTAGGGCGGTGTCGGCAGCGGCCATGCGGTAAGGCGGTGTAGTGCGGCTGCAGGTGTCGCGGGTGGCGTTCTTCAAGGACGCGGGAGGCATCCTGCGCTACCACAAGTCGTTCCTGCGCGCGCGCGCCGACTTGTTGTCCACGCCGTCCGAGCTGCGCCTGGCGCCGCGCGCCAACAGCCTGCCGCTGGTGGCGCCGCGCCGACACACCATGCTGCGCTCCGTCAGGACCGCCTTCAAGCACATCCTCTTCCAGTTCAAGAAGAAGGTGCTCCTCCACACCACTGTATCTCGCCAGTAGAGCCGAGGTTGCCCACGGATACCTTCGTCCATATCCATGTTTAGTCGTAGACGGCCCGCGGTGACAACTAGGGACGTCTTTCACCTATCGCTTGGGGATTCGCAGGAGGAAGAGCGGAGCGATTCGCCCACGGCGACGTCGCTGACGCCCGCTCGAGAACAGGTGGAGGGGGAATCGGACCCGGTGGCCGTGCCCACGGCCGGTATACCGGAAGCGATCGTCGACGACCCGGAAGCGAGTACCGAGGACCGGGAGGCGGGCACCGAGGAAGCCTCGGCTGCGAGCGAGCCCGTCGCGGCGGAGGCGGCGGAGGCGGTGGAGGCGGTGGAGGCGGCCAGCTCGGGGCGCTCCATGCTGCAGGTGCCCATCCGCCTGCGCCTGGGCCCGCACGCCGCCAAGACGCGCTACGCCCTGGCCAGGGTGCCCGGCGAGCTAGGTCAGTGCTGCTAGGCGACCTCTGAACAATTCCATACACACATCACTACGGCGAGGCCCTCGCGGGGTAGCCAGAGTGTGTGCAGCTCCACTTGTCTCAGACCTAAGAAACTTTTTCTTTTCATTTACGCTAATCGGTCTCTTCAAACATGCTCGCCGAGACCGTTCCCCGAGTGTCCGATAGATTTTATCCAGGTAGTCGGAACGTGGTCTTCCTCTGCCTCTTCTTCCTCACCCTTTCGCTTTGTATATCTGTTTTGCCAATCCTTCTTCACAAATCCTTTCTACGTGTACAAACCGAGGTACCGTGCCTTTCTTCATTTTTAAATTCCATATATACCTAATATCCTTGTTTTTTATTAATACGATCATGAATATGCTTGTAGTCTAATGGGTGAATAATATTACGCAAACTGATGGCCAGAATCGTGCACGTAGTCAGCTACTCCCCACCATCATCATATAGGGGCTAGCGAGCGCTAGAGGTAGTTCAATCCGAGGCGTGGTGCAGAGTGCCTGGAGCAGTTCGAGGCGGACAGCTTCTCTGGCGGCGCGTGCCTGCGCGTGCACCCGTCAGACCGCGTGGCGCGCGAGCACCGCCACGTGCGGCTGCTGCACTGCGACTTCCCCGCGCACCTCACGCTCATCGCGTGCGTCGTCACCAAGAACCTGCCGGGGTTTGACCTCCTTTTTGTCCCTCCGTTACTATGACCGTCGAGGGGCTAGCCGTAGGAGGCATTGAAGATATGTACTAACGTTGCAGTTGGCCAGTTTATCGCTGAGTTTCCTCACAATGTTTTCCGTCGCCGTGAAGCTCATAGTGTTTCCTGACATGACATTTATGCTACCTTAATTGATGGAACAGCTAGCACACATGAAGATCGGCTCGTTCCTTTAATTGCTGGCGCGGCTACTTCGACGTGTTGTTGTTGTACTTGTGAGCGTTGTAAAGGTCGCGCGGGTCACCGAGCGTGCTTCAGTGCTTGTCCCTCGGCAGGTACGAGGACCAGAGCCTGAACGTGAAGCTGCTGACGCGCGGTGGCGAGGGCGGGGAGGCGACGTGGGTGTTGGTGGGCAGGGACGCGGCGGGCGCGGGGGGCGCGGGGGTCACCGGGGGCGGGGGGCTCGCATGGGGCGGGGGGGTCGCGGGCGTGGCGGGGGGTCGCGGCCGCTGCCTGTACCCGCTGGAGGCGGCGGGCGCGCACTTCGCGCAGCTGCGCAAGTACCTGCTGCTCAACGAGCCCGCCTTCTACGTGCCCGTGCAGAACCACTTCGGCTGGCACGTGCGGTGAGACCTGATGCACGCTTCACCAGCGTGCTTCCCTCCCCCCTCCGCTTACTATATCATACTGCCTACTGTCTGTGTGTGTTCTGTATGTGTTCAACGTTATAGCGAAATTACGTACAAATTAATATTTTTGGTTTTCATTAATCGTGTTTTAGAGGTGTATAATGTCCCCCCAGGTACTACGTCGTGCGCGCGGGTGGCGGGCGCATCACGTCCGTGGTGTGCCGCACGGCCAACAGCGAGGGGCCCATCCTGCTGGGACACTTCGGCCTCTGCCACGTGGTGGGTACACTGCCCCGGGCCGAGGGGATCGGAGCCCTTGTTGGAACTAATGTTGGGCTTACCGACGTGACAGGGAAGCGCCAGCTCGGCACAAATACTCACGTCTCTCAGCAGTCGCATGCAGGTTTCTTGTCTTCCTTCGCCACAAAGGTCGCGGTGTAATGAATTCAGAAAAACTCCATCGATTAATGAACTTGTCAACTTACCATCAATCTACGTTCAGTAACTTCATCAACACAGCATCAGCATCTATAACAGGCCTCTATTTACAATAGTGTGAGATAAAGAAGTATTAGTTAGTTGGTTCCTCCCCGTCATGTTCCAGAGGACGGACGACACTGTCATCAAATAACCTGACCCTGGTGGAGTCCTCGAAGCCTGCGCCCGCCCCAAGTGTACAATCATACCCATAAGGATACCGAGAGCAACTCAGTGCGAGCCACAGTGGGGAGATGTAATACGCGCTGTTACCTACGTTATATTGTATACTTATATAGATAGTGCCATCCACGAAGACGCGCCCCACCAAATCTAGTCGAGGGGGTCACGGGATGCGGGCAGTATGGCCCGAGGCTATTAACTGTAGTGTGCGTGAGCATGTATAGGTAGTCAGTGTGTACCGATAAAGCTCAAACATTAGTGGAAGGTGGCCTTGCATAATAATCTAATAAGGAATTATAGTGGGGCGCGTCTTCGTGGATGGCACTATCTATACTGGTGACGCATATACGACTAATACGAGAGTAGGCGCTAGCATTGTGCTTTATCTATACTTTAAAGCAAGTATACAATACAAAAAACTGATATAGATAAAATAAGGTAAGGTCCTAACGTATATATTTGATACCTACCATAAACGCGATAATCAGTCTTACATCGGCTTGACGGTGAGCGTTTGCCATAGTCTATTAGTAATAGGTACTTATCATACCCCAAACTGTGGAGGCTACTTAAAGATGTTGATAGTAAGTCTTCATGATATCGCCGAGAACGTTCTTTATTAATTAATACTGCCAGCGACTTCACCCAAAGTAAGAACTCGGCCGCAACCATTTATCTGTATTTCAAATTACTGTTACTAGGGAACAAAACAAAGAAATCCTGTATACATAGATATTTATATTTGATAAATACTTCGTGTAACTAACTAATCACAATATGGCATTCTAAGACCGAAATAAAGTCTCACCGCTCATTTAGAATTTAGCCTTACAACTCCAATCACAATTGCCAAATACTATATACGTCTATTTTTTTATTGACGAAAATCGCTTGTCATATTTTATTTACCAAACCTGGAATGATCTGTCAAAGCGAATAGAATAAATGAAGAATGTATGTTAGAACAATCGACTTTAAATCTTATACAATAACTACGACGAGTAGTTGCCTACGACACAAAGATCGCAATTTCGAATCTACGAATTCCGCACAAATTGACCTCGCCCCTGGCTTGTAGGTACCTACTATGGGGACTAGATGTACATATAGATATGCCATTCTACACAAAATTACCTAGTCCCAAGTAAAGCTTGTATTATGGGCGCTGGACAACAATATGGCACCTTCTTATATATAGTTACATTGATGCACTAATGTTTAGGATATCCAGCAGTAGCCTAAATATCAGCTCTTAGTGGGAGTTGAACCCGCGACCACAAGCTCGCAACCCAACTGATCGCTAGACTATATAGCTGTCAGATAGTGATAACCAATATTAAATGTGATGCCGCCCTGTCGGGCGTGTGCTCGGCCCCTGCACTCGCAGGCTCCTACTCTCTCTGCATCGACTATACAAGATGTTAATTAAGATTTATTATTATTATTATACATTGTTATATAAATACAGAGAATATATTTTTACCTAAAATGATTTTCATTTTATCCAAGGCTCAGTTTCGGGACCACCTGGAATGGTACCTTTAATCTCCGATTATTCGCTCCTATTTCGTTATCTCTCCGTTTTGTTAATTTATTTCTTCATGTATCTCACCAGACTCGTCCTGTAGTACTCATCACATAATTGATCACCGGTGGCTCAGTCGCTTTACAGTTGCGACTCATTTCTAGGTATTCTGCCAGCACACCACCCAACATACGGTCGGCAACGCGCGAGTCTAGCTTTAGGTATTACTTAGCTTTTTTTTAATTACTTGCTACGGTAACACATACCTACTAACAGGTCGGCCATATGTTTGTGTATCACATTTGTAGGATAAAGAAAAAAATATTGCCTTAGGTGTTTTTATGAGAGTGTGTATTGTGCTAAATTAGCATAATGTATTCTTTTGAATAACGATATAATGACGCAGGTTCCTCTCGAGTGGAGTGTTCGGTAAGTGCGGCCAGTAGTATCAGGTGGAGTGGACACATTATGTAAAAGGGAGCACGATAACGGTAGATAGAGGCCGGCATTTGTGAGATAGGACAAGATAGGTGTACTCCGCACCGCTCGCGCAGTCGCGCCCGAGATGGCGTGCTTGCCAATCTTGTGATGCTCACTGCGATATTGGGGCTATCTGTATTATACGGTGAGTTCTCACAAATATAATATCGAGTAAGTCGAATATAATAGTTGCACGACGAAGATGGTGCTATAGAGACCAAGGATCTTGATTTTTCAGAAGGCTGAGCAAAAACTGAAAAATACCGCCTCGACCACTTCTACTTTTAGCCCAACATTGTCAGTCTTCAGACGTCCACTGATGGATACAGGTCTCCCGGAAAGAACGCCATTAAGACCGGTCTAGCGATGCTCTTCCTGTGTTGAGTCCGTTTCAAATTAGAGTGGTATTGCTTTAAAGTTGTCAAAGTGGCGTTAACGATGAGTTATGTATTCGTCTGCCAAGTAGGTACCTACCTATTTGCCGCCCTCTGAATTTGGAGGTCCAGGAGCCCCCGCTAGGTCAGCATCGTACATTTGCGGCCCAATACAGCTTAAATTTGCTTCTATCTGCATTCATTTAAAAGTATTTCATCACAAACGGAGCCTGATGTATTGTGTTAAATGATTTTGCTCGTACCGAAAAATAGTCGCACCACTGTTCCTTGAGCATCTGGTAGGGATCTATCAAGTATTAACCTCAGAATGTATATTTATTTTATTATAACAAAAGTTACACAACAGACAAGACTCTGCGTGGAGTGGACTTGCCGTACGCGAACTCAGACTTTAAAATGAACTACTCGTTAAGGTTTTCCCCAGATAATACACCCTAGAGTTCTTCAAGAATGGCTGTAGTCGGCAGCGCGCGTTCCAAACTCTTGTTTCAAGCATAGATGGCGGTAAGCGCTTACCACAAGCAGTGACCGCTGCCTGTATAGAATATGAATGTTACTAACCAACGAATGGCTGTCTGGTGGAATTCTTCTTAGTCTTTTATGAGGTTCCTTATAAAGCGGATCAAGTGGTGCACTGACGTTAGTGTACTACTTCTGGTATCGTTCAAGGTAAGCAGGGCATCGACCTGTGTTATCAAAGTGTTACCAATTAACGTGTAGGTGTTTGTGCCACTTGTTTACGGCTTACATTATTAATGGAAATAATAAAGTGGGAACTGAACCTGTACTTCATTGGTGTGTGAGTGCGCTACGATTTTTTGCAGAAATGTCATCCCCTGGATGCATTGGAGCTTGCGCAAGCAGCAGTCCCGTGGGGGTGTCCCTGGCTGCAGCGCTGAACTTCTTCGCAGCTTCATTATGCCTGCTCGAAGAGCCATGGCCGAGAGATGCACAAGTGGGCAGTGTGTATACATTAACTTACAGAACGCTATAATTATAGGGATCATTAATGATTAAAGCCAAGTAATGGTACTGTAAGCTGCCTAGGATATGAAGTCTGATCAGAAGCTAGATCGTTAACTTAAATCACAGTTTCGCACAAGTGTTCATTGGGATATATCTAAGTGCCAACGAGCTTCTTTCTAAGAAGGCTTATGGTTACAGATGGGTCGAGGTTCGATTTTATTATCGTGGGCGCGGGCACGGCGGGCTGCGCGCTGGCTGCGCGCCTGGCTGAGGTGGACGCCTTCACTGTACTGCTGGTGGAAGCTGGGGGCGACCCCTCGCAGGAGAGCATTGTAATTACATTAGAACAAAATAATGTTTTATAAAATTCGCTGGGCCCTCATAATATATGCGTAAAATACTTGTTTTTAAAAAAGGGTGAACATTATTATCGTAGTGTAAATTGCGTATCAAGGCATCAGACACCCGTTAGATGGTAGTTACATACGTTATCCTAAAATATTCTTAATATAAAAGAATACGACGCTGTGCCGAATAAGAAACTGATTGTCTATATCAATTGCAGATACCCGCTTTCAGAGACACACTGAAGAGCAGTTCTTACGATTGGAACTTCACAACAGTAAACGACGGCTACTCCAGCCAAGGTCTGGCGGGAGGCAGCCAACGGCAGCCTCGGGGCATGATGCTGGGGGGGAGCGGCTCTCTCAACGACATGGTGTACGCACGAGGTCACCCTACAGACTACGATGAATGGGCTGACACACTTGGTGATGTGTGGAGCTGGGCTAACGTTCTAGAATACTTCAAAAAGACTGAACAGATGACCGATGAAAAGATTATAAATAATCCTGAATTGATGCAGTACCACAACGTCAATGGTGAAATTGAAGTGACCGGATCCAATGACACTGAACATTTAACAAAAAAGTTTTTGGAAGCTTTTGAAGAACTCGGTTTCCAAATTGTCGATGACATGACGAATCCTCATCAGATCGGCGCTGGTAGATTCTCGCACACAGTTAGAAAAGGGCGTAGGGATAGTTCTTTAACAGCTCTTCTCAATAACATTAAGAGTAAAAATCTATTTGTACTAAAAAATGCTTTGACAACAAACATTTTGATTGAAAACAATGTATCTGTTGGAATAGAGGTGATATCCAATGACGAAAACATGCAGTTTTTTGCTAATAAAGAAGTGATCGTATCAGCGGGGACGTTTAACACTCCAAAATTGTTGCTTCTGTCAGGTATCGGACCCAAGGAACATTTGGAGCAACTTGAAATAGACGTGGTGCAAGACCTGCCTGTGGGAGACAACTTACACGACCACATAATGGTGTTGACTTACATAGCTGTCGACAATGGTACTTGTCCTGTCAACGAAGAAGCCATTTACTTTGACACATTGAAATATTTATACGACCGTAGTGGATCACTGTCTCGAACAGACAGCATGGGAGCATACGTGTCATTCAACCCTAATCAACCAAACGTGGCTGATTTTGCGATATATCCAAGTTGTTCTCCTCGTAATTCAGACTTTAAGTCGGGCTGCACGAATGTTTTAGGCTTTAGTGATGATATTTGTTCCAAGTTAGACGAAGTTAATCAAAGTCATGATTTGCTGGCTGTAGCTGTGGTTTTACTTAAGCCCAAGTCCAGAGGAAAGGTAACACTGAGTTCTAACAACCCTTATGCCGATCCTCTGATATATTCAGGGCTGTTCAGTGATCCTGAAGATCTGGAAGGATTCCCAAATGCAATAACTGTTGCGAGATCGTTAGCAGAGACTGCTTATTTTCAGACGCGGACAGCGCATATTGTGGATATAACTGGTGGTATATGTGTGGACGAACTGGACGTAACTTTAAAATGTGAAGCAAAAGCAATAGCTATGCCGGCGTGGCACGCCGTAGGCACCGCTGCCATGGGGAGTGTTGTTGATAAACATTTGAAGGTAGTCGGGGTCGATAACCTACGGGTAGTAGACGCTAGTGTAATGCCAAAGGTAATCCGTGGAAATACCAATGCACCGGTTGTGATGATAGCTGAAAAAGCGGCGGATTTTATCAAAGAAGAACATTGTATAAACTGATTATATACTAAGTATTGTTTGTCTGTGTTGCGTTTCGCCTAGAATTAAAAGATTTATTTATAACTAGCTGTCCCGCCCAGCTTCGCCCGGATGAAAACGTGTTTTTTTTATTTCATAAAAAGTTTAGTTTCATAAAATCCGCTGATCCTTAGCTGACATCTACACCGCGTAAGGAATACTCCTACCAAATTTCAAGTCAATCGGCTTTATAGTTCCTGAGATTTTGTGATGTGTGAGTTCACAAATGGGATTTACTGGGTAGACAGAGAGAGTAGAACGCTAGTTCTCTCTAGACTTACATACATACGGAGACATTTCGAGATGTTCCCAGAGCCACGGTTCTGTTTTGACTTACAGACCTCATTTTCATCCTATTCATTAGTATTAATACATGATCTTGCCCAATATGTAATGATGGTGATCCCTATAATTGCTTCGTAAACCTACTGTTAATAAGTAAACTAACGTTTAAACTACAGGTATTACAAGGGTCTTTTTATTTTTCTTAATTTATCCACCGGGAACTAACTAGGGATCTATTAATAAGTGATTACATTCGATAAGAATTTATCTAGTGCTATTAATGTAGAATAAATTTATTGATACAAAATGCTTGACTGGTGCTCATTACTTTCTCATTGCATAACTTACATTCACTTTGCTTACACACAAGTAGCAAACTTATATTACCGGCGAGGTCTAGTGCTCGGAGCTCCGGGCTTTGGAGCTTAAGTAAAGTACGCGGCTTCGATTCGATGGACACGAATATTTGTGCCTTGGTCTTGGAGATCCTATGTATAAATTTAAGTTTGGATCTGGGTAATTTTTTCAGGTAGCTGTTATTATTATTAGAGGAATATGGAAGGAAAGAATTGATACAACGTGAAATGTTTACTCTGGTTTGATAAGTTTGTAAGTAATGGTGATCACCTATATGATCACGCATAGGTGATCAACGAAGGCACGTTCAAAGTGATCATCGTTAATTATGTTTTAATACGAAGCCGGCGAGCATGTATAAAGAGACTGATGAATGTGGATGCAAGTCTAGAGAGAAATGGCGCTCTATTTTCTCTACCTACCTCGTTACGGATTCGGCGTGAAAATATGTGTGTATGTAATACGAGGAGCGCGCAGTGTGACACAAGTGTGTCATAACATATGTAAATGTTGTTGTGAGGTAAGGACGGTTTCACCCCTTGTAAGACGATGCTGTAGCAGGACGTAACGACATCGCTACACTTGGAGTATGTCGTGACTGGAATCCCATAACAGATATTTGTCGCGTCGAGAACTATATTTGCCAATGTCAAAATTAAATTATGAAGAAATTTCATATAAATTGTTATAGATTAGGCAGTGTGGTTCGAGTAGTTGTCTGGAACCTGTAAGTTAACCAATGAGTTTCTCTGACACACCACGCGTTTTTCAACGGGCGAAAACATTGAGAGAAAACCTGAACGAAAAAAATCGTTACTGAAGAAAATCATAGACGAAGAGATCGTGCTTGAGAAATGGCGGGGACTCGCCTTCTGTCATGGCACCTACAATTTGCTTTTCGCGCGAAAAGTTAGTGTGTACTAGTAAAGTTAGTAAGCACTCTGCCTACCCCATTGGGAACCCTTGTGTGAACGCATGAAGATAGATTAGTTGCTTAATATTTGTGCTAGTTATAAGTAAACCTGTATTTCTTAATTTAAGTGAATTGTATTATTTTGAGAGATAAATGTCTTAAGCCATAAACCGTAGTTATTACTTAAATTCGCGTACAGAAGACGTCTTAGTAAAATATATATTCCTGCAATGTCTTTGTCTTTAAGATGTTCAGAACTTCTCCTAGGTATTGCCTTGTATCAGATATGCTGTTATCACATAGATTAACTAACATAAGGTATTACTAAATTGCTCCGGCAACCATGGCAGGCGTTCAACGCTCTGACAGCTGCATCCAATATTGGTAAGGTGCAAACGACACACGCGCGGTTGCTTCCTATTTCCTTAACCCGTGTCCCGTTCGTTGTGTAAGGAAGTGCCTTGTCACAGGGGTCGATCTGAAACCCGAGTTATGCTCTTTCTGGCATGAAATTACTCTGAGGGCCTGTGAGTGTGACTTCTTTAATATGTTAAGATATGATTTAAAGTATTCTGATAAGAGACTAAATTGACGTAAGAGTGAATTGGGTTGATAAGTCTCGTTCTCAGCTTGAGATGGTTGGGGGCTATAATTTCACTGAATTATCAAGTATCTTAATATTTTAATGTTACTTAGTTAAGGATCACATTATCCCTTAAAAAATATATACGAAATCCATAATACAATAAATTCTTATGTTTGTGACACCCGCCCACAGATGGCGTTGGTCACTTTCGTTCGAACAGTCCGCTTGCCTTCCTAACTTATACCACAAAGTCGCCCGACGACATCCACGAGAGGTTGTTGTGGCGGCAAGGCAGTCGTGTGCTCGGCCAGCGACTCGGGCGCGCTTTCACCTGCGTATTTTGCGGTAAGGCACCTGACGAGATGCTACCGGAAATGCCTATGGCCGGCTTATGGAGGAAATGGGAGTGGATGGTGATATATGATGTTAGAACGTGTCGAAGGCTTTTACTCTGGACAGATGAAAATTTTGCTTTCTAGAAAATGCTGGGCAAATATAATTTACTCGCCATGGTTCCGGTATTAGAGACTGAGCAAGTTGTATAACATGTTTTTAATTACTGAATTTTGATATAAGATTCATTTTTCGTAATCGAAATAAAGTTTGTTGGTATGACAGTTTAATTTAGAGTTTTTTACGCACTACATAACGGCGGACCACCCAAGGATTGGTCGATAAGGAGGTTAACGTAAATAAATTGTATATTATATAGCAAGTTTACAGACTACTGAAGTCTCTTTGGGTCTTCTCATGAGACAACTTAGACTGTACATATCAATAATTTCCAACTTATTTTATGTTTGACAAATTGTTTCCTAGACATATTAAAGGCATCTTAACTCAACTACGTAACAAAATATTGGTCTCTATTTGAGACGCATCTCACACGGTGGGTAGGGTACTGCCTAAGTACCTACACACGGAGTGGTTACTTCTACGTCTAAGTAGAGAAGTACATTCATACATATTTATTGACAAATTCAATGATCAATAGTATGAATGTAATTTACCTAGTAGATAATAATATGTCAGAGCCGGGCAGAATCCTCACGCAACTTTCACCGGCGCACGCGCACGCGCCGCAGTATCGTACCGAGTGCGCCGCGCACCGCACCTGTTCCTCCGCGAGACAGAGAGCATGAGCCGCGATGTCCGCTCCGGAACGCCAGGCCGGCGACTACCACTCCAGCCTCAAGTCCGAGGACTCCACCGAACAACTCATTTGTAAAACTCCTTTGAAGAAAGAACATAATGTGAGCGTAGCTAGTAAGAGTGCCGAAGCCGGGAGTGACGTGAATGCGAAGAAGAGATTGGTTGTATGGCTAGGGCTAGGACAGGTGGTTCTCGGCGCGTCGTTGGTGAGCGCCGGGGCTGTGGCTGTGGTCAAGGGCGCCGCTCTGTCGAGGGTCGGGGCGGGGCTGTGGGCGGGCTGCGTGGCCGTGGTCGCCGGGGTGGTCGGCGTGCTGGCCGGCATCAACGACTGCTACGGACTCAACGGAACAGCGAGCGGGTGAGTTGCTTTACAGCACACTGGCACACCCCCGCTGCGGATATAGGTGTAAATATTAGCAAGCGGGTTGTCTATTGGTGACCAGACACGCGGGTAATGTAGTGGAGTAGAAAATGTTTATGGTATAACTTATATTTGATTTGATCAATAATGGGCATTGTATTCACACATTACGTAGAAAAAAGAAGATATTCGTACAGAAATATATGTTATAAGCTACTTTCCTATCATGAGAAAAGGTTTCCAGAGAGCAGTTGAAGTTGTTCCGTAACCATCCACCATTCCTCTTACTACTGCTAAGTAATTTATGATTGCACGAAGTTTTACCTATTGAAGTCTCAATACAGCTAAGGTACTCAACAACTTTGCATAATTATTTTATAAAGACAAAATGTATAAGAAATGTCTAAAATACATACGAAATTTAAAAATAACGGTACATAAGTAAGTGAATATTTCCGCACGAGCTTGGCTCCGTCAGTCGCGCGTCGCATGCGCAGCGATATCACACAATTATGTAAACAAAAACATTTTAATTGGCGGCTAACTTTGTGCTTTGGTGATTTGAACGTAACAGCTTTATACATATGGTTCATACTCACTTGCGATATTGAATATCTCGTTTAATATATATTGGTCACAGTGGTTGGTTTTGCGGATATCCACACCGGGATGAGACGTGGATTGGAAAGTAAGCATAATGATGTCGAAACACTTCCGTAAAAAGGGTAGAGAGCGATATTGTCCAGGGATTCAATTAATAAATTAAAAGACAGAAAACACTTATTGAACGTAGTATTAAGTATGTTCATAATTACATAAATGTTAACTTTATGAGCGAACTCTAATCGTTATAACCCTGTCGGTACAAGAAACAGCCTAACAAACGCCCTGTGTAGACCACACATGTCTACTCTGTAAATAGTAAACAGTGAATTTATTTATGTACTAGCTGTGCCCGCGACTTCGTCGGCGTGGACGGCTTTTTATCTTTCGTAAAAATGTTTTTTTTTAAATTATCCTATGTTACTTCTAATACCTCCAAAAGTATGTGTATAAAGTTTCATGATGATCGGTTAAGTAGTTTTTACGTGAAAGCGTAACAAACAAACTTACAATCACATTTATAATATTAGTAAGGATTTGCAAGAGTACCAATTAATTGCCATGCTTGGCTATCATTCATATACAAGTTTTTATAGATCTTTTATTAACAATATTACTGAAACAATTGCAAAAGTAACTAGTTACAAATAATTCGGTATCCAATCCAGCGTCGACATGCTGCTAGTCTTCTTGACAGGTTGCCGCGGGATACCGATTTAGGTAAATTATTTTAGTTTAATAGAGGACTGAATCCGGCGAGAAGTCATGCAATAGTAGATCCAGAATAGTAATGCCGGTTACCCAACATAACTGGACTCACCATAATGGCAATCATTAAGAAGCGACTGTAAACCTCCACAATGGAATCGCCGTTAGACTACAACTACAAAAACTATCTTATACTGTAATAATTTTATAGGCACAGCCGTTTGCCAACACTAGTTTTAATCAAATCTCAGGTTACAATAACATTTAGCCATAAAGGAAAACGATCACGCTGAGCTCCTAAAGGGGTAGACAGAGAGTATAGAGCGCCAGTTCTCTCTAGGCTTACATACCTCTTTCGCTTCGTCCACATTCATCAGTCTCTTCATACATGCTCGTCGGTTTCGAGTACTCTTGACGTTTTCGTCCTTGAGCGTCAGATCGATTTGATCCAGGTTGTTGGACCGTGGTCATCTTCTGACTCTTCTTGCACACACTTTTGCTTTGTATTCAAATATTAGGACATCATAATTAGTGTAGAGGTGTAGATATGAGATATAATATAGGTAATATATCCCGACGCCCTCCCATAAGGGTCTCCGAAGGGGTAGGCAGAGGTGTATAGGTAGTACACACAACTACTTTCCGCCAGAGATATATTTTAGGTGCCAACGTGACAGATGGCAAGTCCATCGCCGTTACTCAAGCACGAATATACATACGCCTTTGAATTACTTCTCAGACGTATGCAGGTTTCCTCTCGATATTTTCCTTTACCGTAAAGCTCGTGGTGTGACTTATCAGTGACAATCAGTGTGACAGTCGGGATTAGAACTTGCGATCTTTGTGTTGCAGGCAACTAATCGAACCACACAGCCACCGCGGCTCTGAGGTGTTTTTGAATTTTACTTTAACCCAAGATATTCTGGTTTCAAGTAGGTAGGTATCTTCGACTTCAGACAATACAAAGTACAGTTGACTGTGCAATGTGTCCGCTCACTGTGTGAGCTCACAATTTCCCTGGCGACAAGAAATGCATTTCCCGTGCGCGTGCGCATCGGAGCGACTATGTATTTCCGCTTGCTGAACATACACATGTGATGCATGTACAGGAGCTAAGACCACAAGACTACAATTCCAAACGATAAAATTCAAGCTTTTTAATTTACCTATAAAATGATAAGTAACCTATAGTGTAGTGTAATTCAGCCCTTAAAGGACTTACTTTCGGTTCAATACATTTCTATCGGAAGTATATATCTTCGGAAGTCGATAATAAATATGAAAAAAGTTTCGCTTTACTTGTCTCCATTTTCCTTCAGAATCCTTTATTTTATTTGTATTTGATAAAACCAGCGTTTTTGGAACTGGAATAGGATCTAGCGTCACCATTCCGATATAATCGTGAATCAACATTGTAGCAATGTACAAGTAGGTTGGATACTATCACCATCCAGGGACATCTAACAAACAAGTATGCGATCCGACTGATGGCAAGCGGTTACCGCCGCCTATGGACGCTTGTAACACCAGCGGTATCGCTCGCGCGCTGCCGACCCTGTAGACTCCATTCTGTACTCTCCAGGGAAAACCTCAACGGGGAGCTCATTCCACAGCCTGAGCGTTCGCGATAATTAAACATGTCTCTAAGTGTTCTTATCAACAGCATGACAAAATTAATGAAAAGCTAGACATGATCCCGTCACAGATGACTTCATAAATATAATAGCAGTTAGCAGTGATCAGTGAGCAAATAGCACCAATTGAAACGGTATCGCTATGAGCGCCCTACTTCCTGTTACCTGCTCACGTGACGCGAAACGTTATGTAAACAACACCAGTCATCTTATCATTCAATTTATTAGTAAGTTAATTAATGCCTAAGATATATACTGAAGAGGTGAACAATGAGCACATGCTGAGCCAGTATGAACATAATATCATCAACTTCAGGTTTACTATCATGACGGACATAGTAGACTTGTTGTGTGTTGTTGTGTTATACATAACCTTTATCTTTATCTATGATATTAAAAGAAAAAGAAACGTGCAAATATAAAAGAAAAAAGGCAAAAAATTTTTCTGACCACCACGTCAGAGGGAAACTTAGTCATATCAAAAAAAAAAAACAAAACCTTTATCTAAGGACGTAAATAGAAATTAAAACTTTATGTCAATTATACGAAGGCCTAATATTTAATATCACACTGTATGTAGGCAGGGAGAATTGAACGTCACACCCTTTAATCTTACGCTACTCGGATCTTTTATTTATCCACATTAATCAGACCTACATCATATTTTAAATGCGAAGCTTTACGAGGTCTTGTTTCTCTTCCACGCAAAAATTACTCAACGGAATTGGATGTAACATGGCGCTGAAAATATATATTTTTAGCTGGAAAACACAAAGGATATGTTTATTGGAGAAAAAGAAAATTGCATAATAAGTCATATAACGTAAATCTGTGTTGTCAATCGTTCATCACTCATCCATTGTTTGATCCCTCAACTTTCTATAATAGTGTGTATGAATGCATATAGCATATAGGTGTATTTATCCTCGTGACTGCACTCGGCCCCATTAGCCAGCCGCACCATACAATTGCACACGGAAGCGTCGGAAAGTAGAAACGCACGTATTAGCACGGTATTAGTAATGTCGCATGGTCTAGCTAATTGTTAACGAGTGCTAGTTCCGGAGGTGCTGTGCGGCAGCGGCCCGGCCCTGGCCGTGTTCACGACACTATCGTAAAAAGGATAACACTTGCAATGTATTTTATTTAAATATACCTAAAGCTTGCACCAAAATCACATTAAATATTCTACTCTTATTGTAATAGGCTATTTTATAATGTCCCTCAACTATAAAAATATAAAACGGCGGTGAATTCGCAATCTGCCACGTCGATGTCATCGATGTGTTACTTACAACTATTACTTCGGGTATCTTTGGGCGAAGGTGGGAAGATGTAATAATATATAAAATACACTTTACATCAGAATAATCGAAACACCTTATATATGTCAAACGTCGTTTAATAGTGTATAATATGAAGTATTAATATACGATATATAGAAGTACTAGCTGTCCCGCCCAGCTTCGCTTGGGTGAAAAAGTTTAAATACCCGTAACACGATCGCCACCTATCGAGGCCAATTTTGAGATATAAGCTATCCTAACTTTCAAGTGGGATCTAACTGCACACGGTGTGCAAATTCGATTATAATCGGTTAAGTAGTTTAGGAGCCCATCGCGGATAAACAACGTGACGCGTAATTTATATATATTAGGATATATACATTGAATTTTTGTTGGTAGTTGTGGGAATACATTATGACTTGAATATAGGCCAACGAGAACTTAATTATCACTAGAAGCTAATCCTAGTCAATCACCTCTCGTATCGTTAAATGTAAACAAGTCACTTTTTGTGAGTAAATAAAATATATATTGATGTAAGTGGCTCAATGCTTTCACCGGCGCCCAGTGATGCGCTCGCCGCGACCCGGTCGGTGTCTATCATAAATACAGATGGATTTGTTTCGTGCTCGTTCAGCGAATTCACATAAACACTATATTGTTTGGGTGTACAGTAGGTTATATTATACATACATATCATCACGCCAAGTCCCCAGCGGGGTAGGCAGAGAGTACAGAGCGCCAGTTCTCTCTAGACTTACATACCTCATTCGCTTCGTCCACATTCATCACTCTATTCATACATGTTCGTCGATTTCCCGTCCTTGAGCGTCTGATCGATTGGATACTCTATAATAGGGCCGTGGTGGCCGAGTGGTCCCGACCGTCCTAATGAGTTCTTCTGAACTTGAGGAAATCTGTATACGTTCAAATAGTCGTGCTTGAGTAACGGCGATGGACTCGCCATCCGTCACGTTGGCACCTAAATAATGAAAAATGGAGAATAAATTATTGTAGTAGTGTTTTCTAGTAACAGCAACGGAGACTGCACTATTCCATCTCGCGTGGAGTAAATATGGATTGTAGCATCTCAGTAATGTGGTTGACTGTGGCTCGGCGCGCGCGCACGCGGACAAACACTTACAAGTTGGTTTTGATTTAAATGTTAATTAAAATTATGAATATAGAGCTGCAATTGCAATGAAGCATAATCATGGCGACCTAATTAGCTTTACATTTATTTAGTAATTATCTTTCTATTTGTTACCATATAATTAACGCATTAAATCGCGCAAACAACTCTATGTCAATTTAATCTTCTTCTACTCCTACTTTAATAAAAAGAGAACGAATGTATAGAAAGAAATCAGGGGAGCGTGTTTCGCCATTTCTTCTCCTGACAGGTTTTTTCTTGTGTTTGTAACTGTAGTTTATATTTAGTCTGTGTCGTTCAATAAGTGTTCCTTACGTTGAATAAAGGGTTCTTAATTTGCGTCTTCCCTCAAAAGGGTGTCCGATTGTGTATCATTCGCCGGAGGATTACTTACTTAGCCCGTAACGCGACAGATGGCGCGCTTGACCCTTTATTTTAATAAGACCAAAATGTCTCGACGGATACATCACTCCGATGTTAAATATGATGATTATCAAGTTGCAGCACAATGCGCGTTGTCGAGTACCTAGGATCAATCGCCGCTCGCCGTCTCTAAGCCTAAATATATAATCTTAGATCACGAATGTTGACGTTTAGTGTGACGGCTTGCCTTTTGGAGTCGGTGAGTGGCTGGCCGATAGAGTTGAGATACAGACCCGGCAGCTACTTTCACTGGTTGGTGCACCCTATCGTAGACATTGGACGCCCGCGGGCTATCCCGAGGCGAGAGCGGCTGCTTCGTTAATTAGAGAGATAGGAGGCGCAGGCCGCTAGCGGCGGCGGGCAGCGTGCGCACGCGCCGCCCACAGGGGTCAACTGTACGCCGCCATGTTCACATAGACAAGGCAGCGTCCATTATGGAAACATACTCACATATCATTAAAAATATGTCTATAACATATATATATATATATATATATATAATAATAATATAATATATCCTCACGCCTTCCCACAAGGGTCCCCGAAGGGGTAGGCAGAGGTGTATAGGTAATATACCCACACACCCACTTTCCGCCAGAGGTATATTAGGTGCCAACGTGACAGATGGCGAGTCCATCGCCGTTACTCAAGCACGACTATACATACGCCTTTGAATTTCTTCTCAGACGTATGCAGGTTTCCTCTCGATGTTTTCCTTCACCGTAAAGCTCGTGGTGTGACTAATCACTGTACTTAAGTTCAGAAAAACTCATTGGTACAGTCGGGATTCGAACTTGCGACCTTTGCGTCGCAGGCAACTGCTCGAACCACTCGGCCACCACGGCTTTTTTTATATATATATATATGTATATATATATATATATACATATTTGGTATAAAATTGTATTTAATAATACTTTAAGAGTATCTTATATTGAACACCCCGAGCAATAACGAGATGGCGCCACTTGGCTGATGTGTCGTAATATTCGGTTGATGAACAGTGTCATTTGGCTGCGATTTTCTTTAAGTGCGAACCCTTGCGAAGAAATATATTTTGGATGGCCATTTTCTACTCTACATAACCGTCTTTATACAAGTTTATATGAATGGCAGAGATTATCCCGTTTGGGGTACGTGATGGGGATGTGGGGTGATATGTATGTATATGAATGGACATGACCTTGGCTTACAGCATATATAGGGTGGCGTAGGGTGCGGGTGCTAAGTGTTATTATACCTAACCAGATGTATATGTTCTCCAGGAGTCCCCTGCTGACGGCGTTCCTGGCCCTGTCCCTGCTATGCCTCGCGTGCGGGAACAGCGCAGCAGTGCTAGCAGCCACCGGCCTTCAGAGAGACTCCATGCGTGCGCAGCCTGCACTGAATGCGAGCTTTGAGGTCAGTACATGACCTATGAATATATGAAAACATATTTACGTCCAATTAATAACTACTGACAGAAAATGAGTACCTGAGAGGAAGGCAAAGTATTCCCCATTTGTTATTCACGTTGGCACTTAAATATTCCTCTGCAAAAAAGATTTTTGATCACGTGGTGTGACTAATCACTGTACTTAACTTTAGAATAACTCATTGGTGCAGTCGGGATTCGAACTATGCTCGAATGTAATTTTGATGACACCATCCAGCTAGTATTATATATAGCTGAATGCTTGTTCAATACTTCTGTATTAATAAAAACATTTGATGAAATGTTGTATTCAGTAGCACAATACTATACAAAGAACAATTGCCACGCTTGGTAATCGCTTTTCGTCACCGAGCGAGGCACATCGGACGAGCCGGCGGACAGATACAATTAATTGGAGTGTCGCAGAGCTCCTCGGCAGTCCCACCGGCTGTAATTGGGCTGCATTAACTATGCACCAGCAACAAACGTTGACCAACAGCACACTCGCTTGCACAAACTGTTGCAAGTGGTTCGCGAAATATGCCATTTGTTAACACTTACAGATAGGTATACAAACAGAAAGGTCTAACAATGACCGAGACAATCGAATGAGGTTTACTTTTCACGTAAACAATTGATCGAATATCGAATACAAGTCAGCCATTGGGTGTACATGTCCTAATGTCATGGGCAGGTAACATTTAGATTTTTCTTTTCATTAACTTACATTAATAAAATAAGTTTTAATGTAAATAATAAACACATATCTACAAATAATCACGCAAAGTCCCTCACGGGCTTGGCAAAGTAGGGAGTGGAGAGAGCCAGTTCTCTACCTCGGTTTAAATAACTCTTTCACTTCATCCACA
Source organism: Drepana arcuata (assembly GCA_016069955.1). Lineage (NCBI taxonomy): Eukaryota > Metazoa > Arthropoda > Insecta > Lepidoptera > Drepanidae > Drepana > Drepana arcuata. Next base: position 32,139 of record JACCPG010009671.1, on the reverse strand, counting down.
TTCATCATACTTATATGCTCGCCGGTTGTGAACACCTAGAAAATTTGACTTGTGTTGTACTGTAACCGACCAGTACCTATAGACCTAGCCTAAGCTCCACGAATATGGCTTCATGGTGGCGGCACTCGGTTGGAGGTGTTGCTGAATTTATTCAAAACATGATGTGGAAATACACGTATAATTATTATGTTCACGATATTAATTTGTTTCGCGTTGTCGGCCACACGTGAGCTCCATTCATCAACACTGGATCGTTAATAAATCCAAGGCAAGGTTGCCGCGTCCTCTCTCACGCCTTGTCAATGTTTCTAATCTATTTCAAATCTACAATTTGGTATAGTTTCAAAATAGATATCATGATAGAACGCCCAATGCAGTCTAGACAAAGCTGTTTTGTCTCATCAATTTTAAAATTCGGAGAGCTGAAATTAACCGTTTTGGGCGAAAAAAGAACTGAAAAAAATAGATTGTGTTTCAGTATATTCTGAAAAACTTGTCTTTCATCGCACAGACAAAAAACGGAAACACAGAATTTGCCTGATTTATGTACAGGTCTTGGTCTTTGGTCGGAGGAGGAAAACTCTAAATATATACAGCAATCTACGCTAACAATACTCTGTTATATAATGAATCCCCTCCTGGGTTCCCCTTCCGGGTTACAGTCCCCAGTTATGTCAAAGCATCAACAACAACTAACCTTCTCTTGGATAAATGGTATGCAGTATCTTTTATGATGTATGATGATCTGTTGAGCTGTTACAACGTGAACGCCCAAGTTCCTGTGTTAAAAACTAATCGCAGTATTTATAATATTAATAAGGATATTGATTAAATTGCTGATAATTACGGAAACCAAATAATTACGCAAAGTCGCCTAATAGTTTTTCTTAGCTCGGTTTAACAGGCTGAATAGTTAATGAAGCGTGACAAATTGTGGGCAAAACATGTTATAAACGTGTCTAGTTAACTATTTGTTATGACAGGCGAAGGGCACCACTCGCTTTTATAGTGACAATCAACATTAGATCATTCACACTAAGTTAGAGGTATCAAGGTTCTTGACAAGACTGAGACGAATAATAACATTACGTAGCATTATTTGGTTGTTACAGATGCAATTGGTATTTCATACAGTAATTTGGACATTTCATCAACTAACTGACGAAGCTAGTCTGTACTATTTACCTATATGACGTATTAGCGACTGATAAACGTCTTTACAGATAAAAAAGCGTTTCAAGGGCGGGTTTTCATTATTTCGATATCATGAAATTACTGATTTAAATGTCTTCTCAGACGTATGCAGGTTCCCTCTCGATGTTTTCCTTCACCGTAAAGCTCGTGGTGTGACTAATCACTGTACTTAAATACGTTCAGAAAACTCATTGGTGCCGACAGTTGGTGCTCGAAACCCTCAGCTACCACGGCTCTACTTAAAACAAATGTATTTCTATTTGAGCCGTGGTGGCCGAGTGGTTCGAGCAGTTGCCTGCGACGCAAAGGTCGCAAGTTCGAATCCCGCCTGTACCAATGAGTTTTTCTGAACTTAAGTACAGTGATTAGTCACACCACGAGCTTTACGGTGAAGGAAAACTCGAGAGGAAACCTGCATAAGAAGAAATTCAAAGGCGTATGTATAGTCGTGCTCGAGTAACGGCGATGGACTCGCCATCTGTCACGTTGGCACCTAATATACCTCTGGCGGAAAGTGGGTGTGTGGGTATTACCTATACACCTCTGCCTACCCCTTCGGGGACCCTTGTGGGAAGGCGTGAGGATATATTATTATTATTTATTTCTATTTGTGCGTCCAAACACTAACGTTTTACCCGTCAATAAAGTAAGTCTAGTTTTCTTTTGTTATTTACGTGCGACTCAGTAATTGATGTTACCGTTGTGTTTACACTCAGTAAGAACAGCAATACGCCCGACAGTGTGTCTCGCTTGATTTACAACTGTGGCGTGTCAGAGCCAACTTCATCTGATGTAAGTGCACTATACGCGCACATTATTGCCGCGCTAATGCTCCTTAGGAATTACATTATATTACAAAATGTTTAATATATTAATTGGGCAATAATTGGGATACATATAATTACAACGCCGAAGTAGATCGCGCAATATTATACTAATGTATATTATTATAGCCTTTTATTACATACGAAATTAAAGCACTATTATCTTGAGAGTTTCAAGATTACCCGCTATGCAATTCGCTAAAAAGCAGCAACTTTTTAGCGTGTGCAGTTAGTATTTAGCAGATATCAAATGAAAGGTAGTTTATTTACTGCCGTAAGCTGAGCACTTATTAAAGAGAAAACCTAAAAATACTTACATATCCAGCTAATAAATGTATCTCTGTGCCGAATTTCATCTAAAACTGTTCAATAGTTTTTTTGTGAAAGAAGTACAAGCATATACTATGTTATGTTAATCCAGCTAATAAATCTATTATCAACCTATCTTTGAGCCAATTTCTTCAATAGTTTTTTCGTGCAAGAGTTACCAACATGCTCACAAACGTTCGCATTTATAACATAAGTAAGATATCGGCATGGAGTACTCTCGTTGGTGTCGTTTACCACAGCGATGAGCACCTTGACCCTAGTGGCGTGGAGCGGCTAATGGCTTAATTACATCCGCTAATACCGGTCTTAATGTTACGAGTAATGGTATACCTACAGACGTACATAACTCGCAGTGAAATTTCGAGAACCTGTACCTATGCAATATTTTAAATTAAGAAAAAACAGAGTATTCTTAAAACTAACTAAAGCATTATGCTGTGCCCGAAGGAGAGGTTTCGATGAGTTGGAAACATGTCAAACATCACTGATTGATGACGTCATATTTTCCCGATGGAATTTAGTTATTTGATATGACGCTCTCGCGTGATTTGAAGGCGAACTAAGCTGAACATTTTGCCTTCGAAAGATTCCTAGCCTGTTTAAGCATTTTTCAAATTCCAGTATCGTCGCTGTTGACGATTACGAATGTAACTCGAATAGTCGAACGTCGGCACTTCCTTTGTTGGGTGTCCAATAGTATTGTACCGTGCCCGCTCTCTATAGGCTTAGCCGAGGTATAATACCTACAGAGCTTCACTCGACAAATCTATAGCAATTAGTGATGTACAAACAGCACAATAGTAATGACAGTTCCATTGCGCTCTCAGATAACGATTAAAGAAGACGGGTCGAGGTCGGCATGCATTGCACAACGCACTTATTGCCTATGAGGTAAGGTTCTGTATCGCATCACGGACGGTCACAGTGTCATCGCTTTAGCAACCTTCGCAATTGTACATGATTTGGAAAACAATACTGTTTTATGTGTAGTGTTATGCAACATAAGTATAGACGATTGCTTAAGGATTCATCTGCCTTAGAACTTACTAAATAAATAATCTGGAGACTTGGACTTGCAGGGAGATGAATTGAATGGAGCTGAGCGTTAGACTATAAATGAGAAAAGTATGAAGCTAGGACTGTGCCTAGAATATACATATTACATACACCTAGCACATTGGTATCTAATTATTATTATTTGGAAGAGTTAAACATAAGCAATAAAAACTATTAAAGGAAGGATACTTCTAGCGGTTACGGTGTAGGCAGAAAATGTAAAGCGCGCGTTCCATCTAGAATTACCGTTCGTATTTCTACTTCAACTCGTCCGTGTACCAAAATCATCTTCGCTTCATCCATTATTCAGTTGCTTCATACATAAATTATGGATTTTTATTGTTAAACTGTTAACTACATTCTATTTATAAAACGAATTCCTCAAAGATTAGGAATGATTTGGGTCTACTTGAGATTAAGCGCGAACGAACGCGCAACCACAAGAAAGCAGGTCTTGTGGTTACCGCCATCTTGTCTGTCCACCGTTTATCAATTGTCATATTTTTGTATCGGCACATCATTACAATGGCACAATGTATGCGTGACTTACAATGTATCCATCAAATGGCGCATAATGGCTCTGTTATATCTCAGGTGAAGTCGAACCAAAGGCTCTCTATAATTATAACAATATTTCGTAAGTAGTGCAAAGTATTGTAAGTGAACTTAAGTACAGTGATTAGTCACACCCCGAGCTTTACTGTGAAGGACAACATCGAGAGGAAACCTGAATACGTCTGAGAAGACATTCAAACGCGTATACATAGTCGTGCTTGAGTAACATGAATAACGTCACATTAGTAATTAAAATATATCTCTGGCGGAAAGTGTGTGTGGGTACCTACAAACCTCAGCCTAACACTTCGGGGACCCTTTTGGAGAGGCGTGAAGATATTATACATTATAGTAGTGTGATATATTCGATTCCCGCCAGTCTAAGAACTAACACTCATTGAACTTTACGACTAAGAGACCTAGATGCATGTTGACAAGAATCTCAAAGATGTATAGTTATGCTTGAGTAGCGGCGATTGACACGCCAACTGTCATGTTGACACCCACACATATCTCGGGACTGATAAGGGTACTGCTAATATAATAATTTAATAACCTCTGCAAATTCCGTTTGGGATATAACCTTTGTTTAGTAAGTAGTGCTCGTGTATTAGTCAATACAGGTTGCCATTATAGTGGCACACATCACAAAACTAGGTTTGCCCGCATACTAATTACATTCGTTGTTGATCACATTGATTGAGAGCTTGTCAAACCTTGTCAAACTGGTTAGTTAATAAAAGTATAACACAATATTCGCGAAATTAAAAAGTATTTAGAGCACAATTAACATCAAACTGGACTGTAAGCTATGTATGAGCCATCACATTTTTTGCATATATAAAATCTGGTTTCATTGTGTTCGACAGACTTTTGAACGGGAGAAAGCATGTAAGGAAGCATTGATCTTTCTCTCTGGCCGAGAGATAATAATAATATAATAATATCCTCACGCCTTCCCACAAGGGTCCCCGAAGGGGAAGACAGAGGTGTATAGGTAATACCCACTTCCCGCCAGAGATATATTAGGTGCCAACGTGACAGATGGCGAGTCCATCGCCGTTACTCAAGCACAACTATACATACGCCATACGCCTTTGAATCGCTTCTCAGACGTATGCAGATTTTCTCTCGATGTTTTCCTTCACCGTAAAGCTTGTGGTGTGACTAATCACTGTACTTAAGTTCAGAAAAACTCATTGGTGCAGTCGGGATTCGAATTTGCGATCTTTGTATCGCAGGCCACCACGGCTTATTATACGGCTCTCATAACCATCTAGTAAAATGTTCTTGATACATGTTTTTTTATGAACTTGGTAATTTTTTTTCTCCTTCATACATATCATAGCACTAAACAGTTACTTTGCCAACAGGATGAAATGCAAGCATGGACGCCGGTGCTGTCGAATATAGCTCTACTCATCATAGCCTCAGTCCACTGCCTGGTGTGCGTTATCAGCATCTATCACTTGTCCAAACGCGTGTGCCCCTGCCTCAGGCCGAAGCAGCCCTACGACCACAACCAATTCGACCCAACATTCAAGCCACAAGGCCTGGTGCAACCCTACGTTGTGCACGTAGATGAGCTCCTCAAGTCAGACCCAGAGAAAGCTCGGAGTCACGAGCTATGTAAACAATTAGAGGGGAAGCTGCAAGCAGACACCACGAGGAAGAAGAAGGTGAGATTTTAATAAACTTCCAATTATGTAATTATTAACTCTTCTACAATATTTGAATACATTAAAAGTCTCTAAAGCACGGCCTTTTAGTAACTTCAAGTGAGTATTTAGCGCATCATACGATGTCAATCTCTGAAAGAGATCGCAGGCGTACTTCAATTGACTAGTTTTTCAAATTAAAACACGTTAAGTCTACATTATTAGCATGATATTGTGAAAAAATTTGCCTTTCTTTAATTAGATATTTTTAGAGCTGATAATCACACAACCAAAGAATGAAAATCAATCAACGTTTATATTGTAACCAGGAGGAGCCGGAATACGGCAGCGCCAACAGCAAGGAGCGCCTGGTGACGCGGTGGCTGGGCCGGCAGCCAGGGGCGGCGCCCCAGCCCGTGGCGCCCTCCAGGCAGCGCCGCGGCGTGCGCAAGCAACGGAAGCCGCCCATCGTGCTGCTGCCAGCACACTCCGCTAGCACGGTCAGTTGCTTATTATAATAATTAAAAAGACAACTTATTAAGACGTATAAAAGAATAATTATACTTTTTTTTTAAATATAAAGTCCGTGAGTGAAGTGTGATGTTTGACATAGGTGTGAAGTAAGATACAAACACAATTAAATTTAAAAATCTAATCATATCTCTACCTGCCCAGTATATAATTATTCTAATATTCACAACTTTTAGGCATCTTCCCATTTCGATTATATATAAGAAGCCGTTTTATTTTCACATAAATAAGCTCAGTTCTACGCTTCCGGGTCGGCATTTAATATCTGATGAGCACAAGGCCGCTGCAAGCCGAAACTTGTGAAAACATTTCAATGGTTCGTCAATATGAGTGATAAATCAAAATATAATTTACCACCCACCTTTGAGTGGAATGTCAAAGGATTTATTAATGTTTATGATCCGATACAAAAGACATCAACGCGTTGCATAGTGCTATTAAAGTCTAATATCTCCAAGCGAATCGCTCAATGAAAATATTGACGTTTATAGATATTTTCTCTTAGCATTCTTATTAAATACTGCTATTATTATTATTTTACTGCCACCGTATCCGTTCATACGCACAATAGCAGGTAATATCGGTTTACGATATCAGTTTAGTGGCTATGAACATTATGTAAGGAACATTACTTTTGAACTCACTGATTCACTGAACGCGGAATCGACCAAGCGTAATACGAACTTAATGGCATTTGATTGTCGCATTTACTGTGCTCAATTAACGTTGGCCCACCCACCGATGTATACGGGGCGCGCTTAGGTTGGTGCTAGAGATGCACCGACAGACGTCGCCAACACTGATCAAATATAATCGATGCAAACACTTTGTCCTAATATTAGGTCCATAGTTTCCAAAATGGATATCACAATCTTTAGCATTTAAATAGCTTGGTCATTAATATTTTTTTATACCACATGGGTGGCAAAATGCGGTCCGCCTGATGGTAAGGAGTTACCGCCGCCTATTAGCGATCATGCACACATATTTATCTTATTTTATTACCCACCCAGCTTCGCCCGGGTGAAAAAGTAAAATTTCCTGAATCACGATGGCAGCGCCACCTATCGGGTCCAATTGTGATGTAAGCTATCCCATCTTTTCAGTTGGATCAAACTGCACACGGTGTGCAAATTTGATTGAAATCGGTTAAGTTGTTTGGGAGCCCATCGCGGACTTAATTGCCATAAAAAGGTTATAGTGAGTCAATCTTAAAAGATAGACATATGCTGTTTTTTTTTTAAACTTTTAAAGAGGAACAATTCCCTTATACATGATATTTGTGTAACGCGACTCCACTCACTCCAATTGAAAAAGTTCAGTTCGTAATAAATACAAAGTACGCCAAATCACGTGTTAATTGTATGAATAGAGCAAGTACGTTCAACACGTACACAACAATACAAGTGAATCGACGCGGCCATTATCGACCCCGCGACCCCTCGGGCAGTCGTTACTCAACGCGCTGAACTATCACGATACTTATCGCCGTCCAGTCACTCGTGTACTGATGTTGGTAATAGTGTAGTGAAATTAATGATTGTTATTCTGTTGATGGGAGTTGTCTGATATATTGCGCGTGTGACTGTACTGTATACGCAATGTACACTGATATTCTTGTATCTGAAATGGATCAATTTGTTATTTTCATCATTTCACTGATATGAATATTTTATATGACATTACCATTATAACAGTATTCCTAATAAACCCTGTCAAGAGATTTCATTCTTAGCTATGAGGTTGTCATAAAGACAAAGTGTCAACATCAGTTAATGTACATCCATAACAGTATCCATAACACATTTTCTGCCAATAGAAAACATCCTAATGGAGCTCTCGATTATTTCCTGATCACACCAAGGTGACTTACCAGTGCTCCCAGCCTACAGACTTATATCATAAATGCTCAAGTTAGTGACGATGCTTGTTCCTCTTACACGCATCTTCTGAAAGGCACTAAATGAAATCTAGCACAGAGATAGATTATAGCTGTATATGATATGTAAAGACTCGCCATCTGTCACGTTGGCACTTAAAATATATCTCTGGTGGAAAGTGGGTGTGTAGGCACTTCTTATACACCTCTGCCTACCCCTTCGGGGTCCCTTATGGGAAGGCGTGAGGATATTTAATGAAAAAAATGTTGCGGCGGCTGTTTGCGGGCGGTTGAATCCGCGAGGCGCAACTAGTACAATAACCCATCAACACCTTCCTTCGGTGTGTTGTAGGTAACTTATAGGTCCAATTATAGCTATGTATTATAGCTAATGTGATCATTATATAGTGCAGTATAAAAAGTGAGATGGGCGCGGCCCAAGCATTAGGTGCGGCACGTTAGCTTGGCTCGCTGTGACAGATTCCGCATTGCTCACTTCTCTTCCTGAACACGAACAATTACTATGAGTACTATCTGTTATTACTGACTAGCTTGGCCTCGCGGTTTCACCCTTTATGCGGGATGTGATTTCTTTAGTTGATGGTGCTATTTATGTGGAAATTTCTTCTTGAATAAAATCTCTCTTTTCTCACTCAATTCCATTCTGTAGATTTTACGTGAAAAACATCCTCACAAACTTTCGTTTTTTTAATATTAGTAGGACAATAGCATTAATGCCCTAAAGAAAAATCGTATTTCTTTTTGTAATATTCAGTAAATGTAGTTACCGTATTTGTTATTCAATTTGAAATACTTAATCTTTATTTAATTCGAATTTCCATTAGGTAGAAATGTATTGAAAATATTATTTATTCAACAAAGAGTAGAAAGCTTAGAGCATGATGTCCAGTCCCCACGAGCTGCGCCTGCGCTAAGGTCACAACTAGCATTGACGAACTAGCGACCTCTCTTTTGTAATCTATTAGACGAGTTGAATAGACCGAAAGAGAAAATATTAATTATAACTAAGGGAGATTAATTATGATTGAGCCAAATATTACATTTGTAAGTACAATTGTTTTTTATACATTGTTAATTGTTGTTAAACATATAATTGCTGAGGTATACATTGTTACTACCATGCATAGCAATTAATATGCTCTTTTGCAAATAAATGTACGTAAATTTTTTTCTATATATTTATATCCTAATTTTTTTCTATCCCTACGTAAAAAATCTGTTATGAAATCTTATCTTAGGAACGGTAGTAACTTTAATTGTTTATTTATAGGTGACGTTTAATAAGTGTTCCTGGGTCCCTTTCGATAAATAAAATATGTTTGCCTTGACCTAAACGGTAGATGCTGATTGATATGTGTGTAATTCAAACATATATATGAGTATTCCATTTATTGTATTACACTGAATTTACGTATACACAATAATATAAAAGGCTGTATTCCACGCGCGCCCACAGCCGTGTCTCGCATTAATTATACGCCATTTATCCTCCATGGGCTCGAATCTTGCGTTTCTACTGAAAAATGAAACTTATTTTATCTTATGAAACTTGTGATTTATGAAGCATTGGAGTTGGATTTTTTTTTTGGCCCACCTGTTGTTAAACGATTACCGTAGCCTATTTACGCTCAAGATAACGAAGTATCACTTGCGCGTTGCCAATCTGTGTTCGGAGAGTTATAGTGTGTTGGCAGCATAATGGGTTTAATCACTCTGCTTCCAACACAATGTAACAATCCTCCCCCCTCCCCAAGGAGCTCATTACTGGAAACCTTATTCACCACGTAGGAACACAACACAATAAATTGTGTTATTTGGCTACGGACTACGTACGGATATTTGCTATGTTTATCAAAGATATATGTGTAGTCGTGATTGAGAAACGGCGATGGACTCGTCATCTGTCACGTTGGCACCCCAAATATATCTCTGGCGGAATGTGGGTGTGTGGGTACTACTTAAACACCTCGGCTTAGCCCTTCGGCGACCCTTTCTACATGGTGTGAAGTTGTGTATATAGCTCATAATTGGTGGTGTAATTAAATATTAAGCCCTAGGCATACCAATTAAGGCGGGTATCGTGAGGGTTTGTTACTTAGAGTGTGGTCGCGTGTTCGAATTCCGAAGGGTGTGATTAACACGACATTTTATAGTATTGGACGTCGTATGCATTTAAAATCATATTAATATATTTATAGATGCACTTATATAGTATGGGACTAGTTCAAATTGTGTAAAATTGGTCCATTGTGGGATCGTAGTGGGCTGACGGTCGACCACAGCCGAGGCATTCGGTCGATGCCGCGCACTAAGAGAGCGGAACGGATTGGAAAAAGCCAGCTCAGCGATCTCACCCACCGTACTAGGCTATACTGGAAAATGCGTATATTGTACTTTTCTACCATTCTGGAAAATGAGAATGACATAATTGCCTGCATGGCAAACATTACATATATCCTATTTTCATATCTCTTGAATTCAACTTCATAGCCGTGGTGGCCGAGTGGTCCGAGTAGCCTGCGACACAAAGATCGCAAGTTCGAATCCCGACTGTGCCAATGAGTTTTTCTGAACTTAAGTACAGTGATTAGTCACGGTGAAGAAAAACATCGAGAGGAAACCTGCATACGCCTGAGAAGCAATCCAAAGGCGTATGTATAGTCCTGCTTCGTGAAACGGCGATGGACTCGCTGTCACGTTGACACCTAAAATATATCTCTGACGGAAAATGGGTGTGTGGGTACTACCTATACACCTCTGCCTCTGCATTCCCTGTAGGACCTGTACAGAACCCATCAGAATTTCAAATATACACTTCTCGAAAAGTCTAAACACCTTGCAAGGATTATCAAATATAAACTTGCAAGTTATTTGGATTTTTCTATGAATATAAGGTAAACAGTACATTGCGTGAGGAGAATATAAATATTATTACACGCACATTCTTAATTAATACCCTGCAATTGTGTGTATAAGATTGATTTCTATTGTAAAAGTGTATTGTTTCGAGTGGGCATGCCTACCCCGTTGCGGTGGTTACTGGAGCGGAGTGAGATAACTAGTTAAAGAAAATTATAATGATTTAATGGCGGCGATGTGATGGTTGGTCGGCTTGACGGTTACCGGCCGCCAGAGACACACAACATTTATTGCTTTAACTTTTTTTTATTAATTCTATGTGTTTTTGAATGTGATTTATCATTTCTTCATATATATATATATATACTAGATCCCGTTTTTGAACTCACTCATCCCGGAATCTCAGGAACTATAAGGCCGACTGACTTGAAATTTGGTAGGAGCATTCCTTACGCTGTGTAGAGGCCAGCTAAGAACGGATTTTATGAAACTCATCTTTTTTTTTTACTTTTTCACCCGTGCAAAGCTGGGCGGGACAGCTAGTATAATATAATATAATTTGGTACGTAATTGTGGTAACTGAACCAGCTACATACTCGATATGTATCAACAACAGATACCAGAACAGGCATTAGCAGTTGAGATGTGTACAGTCCAATAAGGAAGACAACTCTCCTCGAATCACCTTCATTAAAGTTCAACTAGCGTCAGCATTAGCCTCAGTTATTTTGCTATTGTCCGTAATTAGAAGATAATTAAGGTGTTGCATACAAACTCCATTTAATTTTATCAATCACAGTGTTCAGTCTAATGTGATTGCAACACGTATCCATTACATTATATAAACCGATTCAATTGTAACGTTAGGGTGTAAAATTAAGTTTTCCTTACATATAAATATATAATATAATATATTAATTAATATATAATATAAATAGGAGCCGTGGTGGCCGAGTGGTTCGAGCAGTTGCCTGCGACGCAAAGGTCGCAAGTTCGAATCCCGACTGTACCAATGAGTTTTTCTAAACTTAAGTACAGTGATTAGTCACACCACGAGCTTTACGGTGAAGGAAAACATCGAGAGGAAACCTGCATACGTCTGAGAAGACATTCAAAGGCGGCAACAAACAAACCTTCCTCCTTGAACATACTAGTAAACATCTGATTATGTTTTATCAGTGCTATAACAGAACATGATGTCTTATGATGATACTGTGGACTGTGGTGACCAGGTGTAGTATACAAGTCACTAACGCGATGGACTAGTCCGTCAAGTATAGGCCGAGAATGGCTGTATCTCAACTGAGTGTCGTGGTATGTCTTAGTGGTGGGTTCTCATGCGAACGTTCACCACTGGGCTGGCAGCCGCGCTTAGCTCCGAGGTTAATGGGATAATGGTCCCACTTCCGACAAGCCGGCCGCCGCCGCCATTACATCAATATCAAACGAGCCGACTGCACTCCACTTAGCATTTTGTACTTCGCGTATTTCCATTTCTTATGCATCGGCTACAAATAACTGATGTCCAAACACACAATCTTCGTCGAGTTAATGCTCGGCTCGTCTGTATGGCTACTTAGCTTCTATAGAGTTTGATGGAACACAGTTGATAAATTGAACGCCATTAATTATGTTTATAAAACACATAACTTTGAAGGCTAATATGTTCTGGACACCTCACAGCGTCAACGGATCCTGAACAAGGCAAAGCCTGCACTTTAGGTATCAGCGAGAATTACTAGTTTATTTGATATTCAACAAATAAAAAAGCTCATCATGTTATTGCCTGTTATTAACTATTAATTATCCGGACATTGAACCCGTAATATTTTGGCACACACACACGCTTATCATTGCCATGAATGAAGCTGTTCCCATCTCGCTCTTCGGGAGAGATAAAATTTCCAACGATACATACATGCATACATATCATCACGCCGTGCCCTAACAGGGTAGGCAGAGAGAATAGAGCGCTATTTCCCACTAGACTTAAATACCTCTTTCGCTTCGTCCACATTCAACAGTCTCTGCATACATGATCGTCGGTTTCGATTACTCTTGACGTTCCCGTCCTTGAGCGTCCGATCGTTTTGATCCAGAACGTTCGAATTTTCTAGAGAGGTAAAGAATAACTTACAATTATTTCTATGATTTAGTTTGTGTAGTAACAACGTGTAATAAATGTATTGTTGCAAAACTCGTATTTACTCAGTACTAAATAATATTATGATAGTACAGTTCTAAACCATATTCCAAGTTAGTATATGTAGATATAGAAAGCCTCGCCACCCAGTCGTGAAATGAAGATGCAGAATTAGCATCACAAATCGTAGGAGAAAGGCAGCCCTTGCATGTAAATACCGTGGATGTTGCGGGCCCACAATAACTTCGCATGCATTTATACGGACGGACAGACGGACATGTGTTCGGATACGCCGTCAGTCTGATCTCGGGATTGATACCGCTGTCCTATCTTATATTTATGTTGAAGTTAAGTCACGTTTGATCAATACTAGCCTTGCGCCGCGACTTGCGTTCAATACAAATATATGAAAATGTTTGACATGTCCATCAGATAACATATAGGTTAAAGGAAAAGTAATGTTAAATGTTCAATTAATTTCGAAACCATATATAAATATATGTCTGCAGACATATATTTATATATAGACTAGAATAGAAATATATTTATTCAAGGGACCAGTTCTCGTTTTGGTAGTAGTATATTTATTCAAGGCACCAGGACTCGTTTTGGTAGTAATATTTAATTCTATGTTAGTAAATACTAAGTAGTGTGTAATGTATGTGCATTCATAATGTATATGGCGATATGTTTGATTGAATCGGATGAAATGCAGACTGAAAAAATCAAGTCAGACGAAAATTAATTAATTAAGAGATAAGAAAGATTTAACATTTACCATTTATGTGAGGAGTGAGGGCATTTGACATAAAATATATATTCAGTTTGTTTAGAAAGAGTTCAGAGAATGAAAATAGCATAATGCAGTTGAAAGGGCCCTTTAAAAATTTCTGGCCTAACGATTTTTTATCGACTTCGCAATTAAAAGATTAGCAAAACACGAAAATGAGGATGTGATTGTAAAGATGAAAGGCATGTTACGTCGGTTTGGACATACAGAAAGGATGACTGACCAAAGGTTAAAAAGAGCCAGAGGACCGCGTTCCAACTACCTAAATCGTATGGCATAAGTATGTAAGCGCAGTAAAAATTGATGATCTGCTCTCTCTTCATACGACGAGGGAGACGGCGCCTGTACGTGGGTTTGGGTTCAACTGTGGTCCATTTCATCTACGGTACTCTTAACCCATAACATTTCGAAATTCCTAGGAATGCCAATGTTAACAATATGCCGTGGTAAGCTTATCAAACATGATATAGGAGGGCTCCCACTTAAAGAACAACTCATTATGGTCACGCCGGGCTGTGGCTATCGTACAAGTTACAGCTCAAAAATGTTACATCATCCAAATATGAATATCATTCTTTAGGGCTACCAATTAAATATTTTAAGAAAAGAAGAGATTATTTTTTTTCTATTAGTATTACCTTGACAAAGACGTTTTTTTTTACTAATCTGCATACATTTATTTAAGAATTTTATTTTCTTGTGGTAAAATTTCACGCGCAATGCTGCGTGAATTGCGGACTAAGGGAGTTGTTATCAGTTGATGCTCACTAACTCTGGTTACTTGAATAAGCACCGAGTGATAAACTGGCTACGTATTCCCGCATTAGTAGGAGAGCAATTCCCATAGTCCACAATTACATGCATATGCATGGAATACGCCGTGATTGAGAGCCCTGCTCACTATTCAAGTTGGTGAGGCAGAAAAAACTGGCAGGCCGCCTCGGGCGATGGAAACGTGGATAATTGCCGGCTTTCTCCTGGTTTATGGCGATGCCCGGTAGACACCGCAGACAACTTCACACATGCTTGTGTATATACCATACTAATATTATATATGTATATGTGAGGAAGTTTTCACGAAAAATACTGAACGTAAGATATTTTTGTAAATTGGTTGGTGAAAATACGGTGTTAATTATTGAAATTGTGGGGAAAGGCCGGGTCGGGGCGCTAGTATAATATATATTCTTTTTATGATATCAATAGAATAAATGCCGTGGTGGCCGAGTGGTTCGAGCAGTTGCCTGCGACGCAAAGGTCGCAAGTTCGAATCCCGATTGTACCAATGAGTTTTTCTGAACTTAAGTACAGTGATTAGTCACACCACGAGCTTTACGGTGAAGGAAAACATCGAGAGGAAACCTGCATGCGTCTGAGAAGAAATTCAAAGGCGTATGTATAGTCGTGCTTGAGTAACGGCGATGGACTCGCCATCTGTCACGTTGGCACCTAATATGCCTCTGGCGGAAAGTGGGTGTGTGGGTATTACCTATACACCTCTGCCTACCCCTTCGGGGACCCTTGTGGGAAGGCGTGAGGATATAGAATAAATGCTTATATAAAATTTAAATATTATTATAATATTTCAATATGCACGTTAAAATGAGACACGTAAGGTTTCTGAACTGTGATGTGGTACATTGCTTGTTACATATACTTGTGTATGCTACTTCAATCAGTAGGTAGTCTACTGAGCGAGAGAGACATATTTATTTATATACATCTATTCCTTTATCACTGCTTTAATAGGTAGTTCAATAGATCAATCAAACTAAGCCAATTCATTACCCTGACACGATAGCAGGTCACAAACTGAAGGTTTCCAAACGTCCAGTCCATTATGGATACATTTTCTTACAAGTTTATCCAAAAATCGAGTATATTTAAATAACCAACTCCTTACAATTTGTTATGAACTAACAGTATACCCTGTAGGGCGCAAGAATACTATATAATACATAGACTAATGGTGTGAGAACCCGAGCACCATTTGCGCCATACCCTGCAAGAGATAGATTTATAGCCCCCTTGAAAACAAGCTGTTTAGCTGGTACCTACTCTACTGGGGTAGCAACTGAACTGCTGCAGTTACTGTACTGTTGTAGCTTTGTACTAAATATTAATAACAATGCCTTCTGTTTTCAATTCGTGTGTTATCAAAGTGTGTGTTATCAATTGGTAAAAATACAAATTACCGCAGCTATACTGATTATGTGCACAGAAATCTCGTGAGATCACTATCTATACAGATATACATATATGAACTATTTTCTCATCGCGAGAGGCTCGTGACGGCAATGTCATCATACGACATAACTTTTAAAGTATTACTCAGGTTTGAAATATCCCTGTTTTTGTTAAGAAATTTTTTTTTTTTTTTATATAACAAGAGTGGCAAACAAGCATACGGCCCACCTAATGGGAAACGGTTACCGTAGCCTATTTACGCTCACGATACCGAAGTATCACTTGCGTGTTGCCACTCTGTGTTCGGAGTGTTATAGTGTGTTGGCAGCATAAGGTGTAATCCCTCTGCGTCCAACACATTGTAACAATCCTCCCCCTTCCCCAAGGAGCTCATTACTGGAAACCTTATTCACCACGTAGGAACACAACACAATAAATTGTGTTATTTGGTTACGGACTTCTATAAGGTGGAGGTCCTGCCCCAGTCGGGCAACTCCGAATTCGAACGGGAAACCCGTTATGCCCTACCTCTCTTATTAGAAATTTTGCGAGTTTTACTTTAAATTCCAAGCCATGGTGACCATACTCATCTTTTTGCGAGCCATTCAAGTAGAGGCTTAAAAAGCGGCACAATAAGCCCCCCGTGCCCCCCCCCTACCCCCTACCCCCCACCGCACCCCCCTCCTCGCCATCAATCGATGACACAATGGACATATTGTCAACGAGTTGCGCAATAATGATTGTCTCCTCTATAAGTGTCACTATTATGTTCCACTTGAACCCAGGCGACCCAACGATAGGTACTTATGTAATATAATAGGCGTATATAATGTACTTGCTGCACTAAGCTATCTGCCAGTGAAAGTCGCAACAAAATCGGTAGCCGTTTCTTTGGAAATTTGCCGGAACTGCAGACAGTGAGACGGGTACAGTACGAGATGGACTGTTATAAATATATATATATCTTCACGTCTTCCTATAAGCGTACCGAAGGGGTAGGCAGAGGTGTATAGGTAGTACCCACATTCCGCCAGAGATATATTTTATGTGTAGATTCGCCATCTGCCACGACTACCTATACATACGCCTTTGAATTTCTTTTAAGACGTATGCAGGTTTCCTCTCGATGTTTTCCTTCACCTTAAAGCTCGTGGTGTGACTAATCACTTAAGTTCTGAAAAATTCATTTGTATTGCAGGCAACTATTTGAACCTCTCGGCTTCGCTCGCTCCCACCACGGCTCTTCTATATATCTTAGGAATATTATAAATGCGAAGTAATGAGGATTGTAGTGAGCGGAGTTGGATAAAATGTGCCACAGAAATTAATAGTTGGATAAACACTTGCATGACAAGAGAGAACTGGCGCTCTATACTCTCTGCCTACCCCGTTAGGGACACGGCGTGATGATATCTATGTATTTATGGAAACACATTGGATATGTTAAGAAATTAATTTTAACGCGAGTGAAACCGCGAGGCAGTGCTATAATGTAATGACTCTGCATAACAAATGATACGTGAACAATAATTATGACACGTCTTTACGATGTCTAATTAATACGTAACAATATGCACACACCGCCGTGGAGCGCCATACAAACGGACTGTTACTCAACGCATACGCTGAGTCGGTTTGTTTGTTTATCCTGAAGCACTTCCAGTCCATTAATTGTTATGCAAGCGTGGCTAACATTACTTAGACGTCACTTAGCGAGCAACGGACGGACAAGAATGTAATCTAACGGTTTATATTATATATATATATATATCGTAAAATTGTTTATATCACGTGTGACATTTTGTTAATCCGCGTGGCACGTGGGTTTTGTGGTTAGATGGATGCTTGTATTAGGTTTATCTGGTCACTCTCAATGTATCCTATATAGACGTTTGTTACTCAATCGTGATAGAATGGCTCAATGGAACTGGAAATGACAGATGGCGAGTCCATCGCCTTTAATCAAGCACGATTATACAGACACCTTTGAATTCCTTCTCAGACGTATGCAGGTCTCTCTCGATGTTCTTCACCGTAAAGCTCTTGGTGTGCCTAATCACTGTACTTAAGTTTGGAAAAACTCATTGGTACAGTCTAGAATCTATGTGCAACTACTCGAACTACTCGGCCACGACTGCCGTTAAAACAATATAAATGAAATTGTTTGTTAATAAAAAGCATGTATGGTTTCATCACGTGGTGTATTGTTTTATATGATTTCATTGAAATAAACGCGCTCCAATTCCCGCGAGCACAATTAAAAACGCGTTATCGAGCATTCGTGGACTCACTCTTTCGAATGCACTTCATTAATTGCTTAAATATACTCTGGCTCAAATTTTGCAACGAGCTCCATGTCCCCGCGTCCCTCTATTTCACAAGCGTAAAGTTGTATATCATTGCAATTTTTTCTGCAATGAAAAAAATTAGTGTTAATCCAGCTAATAATTTATTTGGGTGCTAAATCTCATCTAAATCCGTCCAGCCGTTCTGCCGTCATTGAGTAACCAATTTTCACACTTATAACATTAATAGGATTCTTTCAATTCCAACTTAAATCATATTTCATCACGATGTGTTCCTTCACCATAAACTAGTTGTGTGATAAATAACTGTACTTACATACATACATACATACATACATATATGATCACGCCGAGACCCTAACCGGGTAGGCAGAGAGCGTAAAGCGCCAGTTCTCTCCAGACTTGAATACCTCTATTGCTTCGTCCACATTCATCTGTATCTTCATACATGCTCTTCGGTTTCGATTACTCCTGACGTTCTCGTCCTTAAGTATCTTTACTTAAGTTGAGAAAACTCGCTGGTGCATACCAAGGCGTTGAACCTAGGCGTTAAGCCATATAGCAGAGCGAGCAATTTAAAGATCCCCTAGTGAAAATAAACAGCTATATTAGAAATTGACCTCATCGCGCGGAATGCACGCATACGTCACACAAGTCAAATCCACGCTTCACGTGAAACTAGGCTCGTCGTCCCGGCATCTGGTCCGACCGCTTTCGGTTTCTACGGAGAGAGTGCTACCTGCCGGGTGGCCTGACCACGGCAGATGGTGGACCTTACGTAGTCGGCTATGTCGGTACACCATACTGGATGGTAGAGAGCTGACATCACAGCACCATTACAAGATAATTAATCGATTGGCAATTGTCTACTTAACTGATTTCATGGTTCGATTCGCGAGACTAAGTTCTGACTGATGGAGGGGCACGATAAGGCTCGTTAGGCTGGAAAAATCGCTTGTCGTGGTAGGAGGGCTTATCAAATTTATTGTTCTTTCCTCCTAAGTCTAATTTGAGCCTGTGGAAGCTACAGACTCCCAGCGATAACAATTTTAATCTATCACAAAACTAAACCATAATAGATCTGTCGTCGCGATCAGAATGTCTCGTGCTGAGGTCTCGCATTGCAAAAGCCAATTGCGTGCAAAAACCACAGGGAACGCAGTTGCGTTAACCTGCGGTGGCGGGCGATGCCGGGGGACAGAGCTAGTGGCGCACGGCGATTGTCACGTGTTGATCTATTGCGGGCACAACGATTGTATTAGAATTAATTGATATATAATTAGAATAGATTGTAACAGGTTTTACTGGAATATGGTGTAGTTTCCATAGTACAAGCTTTGCTTAGTTTGGGACTAGGTCAATTTGAATGGAATCTTCCCGAGGTATTTAGGTACTTATTTAATATACTATCGTACCTCGAGTCATTCGTAGGCAGTGAGAATTAAGCGTTTTATCAGTCACACAGCAACTAACACACTCGCACACACACCTGCAGTTGTGACACACCTTTCCCAGCGTGTGACAAGCACGGGTTTGCCAACGTGCAATTGAAACATATTGGCAATTGGCAACACTGCCATGGGACGCGAAGGTGTCTTTTTATGGTGACACTGGGCGACATTATATATATAGTGAACCAACTAGGTTCACTTGCTGGCACACCATGTAAGTAATTGTAGCTTACATCTGAGTCATGTTACATATTTTTGCCTTCTATACAAACCTAGATTTATATTAGTTTTATCTTCACACCCTGCAAAGTATCCCTAAAGAAAGTGTGTATGTGGGGGGGGTATCTATACAACTCTGCCTACTCCTTCGGGGACTCTTGTGGGAAGGCGTGAGGATACATGTATAGGATAGAGGCACGCCTTCCCACAAGGGTCCCCAAGTAGGTGTGCCTCTATCTTATAAATAGATTACAAGCTATATATAACAGACTCCTGCCAGTGAACGTGATTGGTTGTTCAAAGATGGCAACCAAGCAACAGTATAACGAGATGACTCTTTAGAGCTCTTTGGGCTATTTGTCCAGCAACTCATTGTGCCTTCGAGAGGCGAACCAACGGTATTGGACAATTATACCTTAATGATGTACTATTGAAACAAGTAATATTTCACGCAGCCAACACCAACAGATCAATTATAATACCTATTACTGCACCATAGAGTATATTACTGCACATAGAGTATCTTTCTATATTTATGGCAGTACATGTAATTCCTCGGTCAACGGCATTTGTTGGCTACGATTTGAAATATCAATGATTGAGCGATGACACAGATAGCGGCGTGCCAGATACGATCGAAAGGTCTCAGGTTCATTACTGTTATAGTGATACATCGTTAGGATCCCGCAAGCGAAAATCTGCTAAAAATACCTGATATTCTTGTTTTAATACTAAAGACTCATCTTCATACTCTACTCTAATATTATATTTATTATAGCTGTGCCCGCGACTTCATCCGCGTGGAGTTTAACTAAGAAGTTTTTCTAAAATTTCTTAAAATGACAGTAGCCTAAGTTACTTTTTATATAACAGACAAAAAAAATGAGATTTTGCTATATGTACCGTGTGTACATCCACATGCATTTAGTAAAAAGCGGTTATTTTAATATTACAAACAGACACTTTTATTTTTATTTTATTTTATTATTATTTTAATATTACAAACACACAATTTTATTTATTTGTATAGATAAGATTTTGTATTAATGCAGCATATGTTCAAATAGGGTTAACGCTCACCAAATCACTTCTCTATTGGTTAGCAGTCAGCCTATAGAATAAACCTTTAGAGTTGCAACAATCAGTCGACAACCAGCAATTTATCAATTGACCAAGACGTTGCTTCGCCATGCGCACAACACATACTAAGGCGCCGACTGGCTGTGTCTAATCAATGTGCTATTAGGGAGCCGTAGATCGCCGTGTATCGATGAGCTTTTTATAGGCATGCGATTTCTTACGCCCTGAGCCTAAAGCTGAAGGAAATCAGCAGTCGATTGAGTTATTAGAGGTACTTTTCGCCGTACTTCAATAAACGTAAGGCTTCTAAGGGAAACCAAGAAGGTAGGTAAGTGGCTGTGCACGAGTGGCTCGACTAGTCCCCACTAGTCGATGCATGATGCAGCACTTCAGAACTTGCTTCCAAGGTTCAAATAATGCCTCATGGTCGCGTTAATAATATATCGGGAGCACCGACAAAATCTGAATGACGAAAGCGTAATGGCCGAGTGGTTCAAGTAACCTACAACACAAAGATTCCCGACTGTACCAATGAGTTTTTCTGAACTTAAGTACAGTGATTAGTCACACCATGAGCTTTACGGTAAGGAAATCATCAATGACGTATGTATAGTCGTGCTTGTGTGTGTGTGGGTATTACTTACACATCTTTGCCTGCTCCTTCGGGGACTCTTGGAGAGGTTTGAAGACATATATGAATCAGAATTAAAATATTGTAAACTTTTATCGGTAATGATTTTCGATTAAACCTCACATTTAATCGTGAGATACTGATTGATAGATATCTCGAAGCGCCGAGAACTTGGCGAGTTGCGCAACGAGCGCGGCCCCACCTGCCCGCGCCACCGAGCCAAACTACGCGTAATGACGCCATTAGCGTAAGGTGAATGACTGACCTAACATCGAACATTAACTATGCAATTTACACAAATCACGAATTTAAATGTATGGATACAATTCAGCAACGCTCCTCTCACAGGCAGAGACAATAGAGCGCTATTCCAAGTAACATACAAAATCACATTTCGATATTCAAAATTAATATGGCATTTTTTTTATATCACTACTAAAGATGCCATTAAGACTGTGACACTGGCCGGTGAGAACTGTCAAACCAAACTAATTAGTTTTTACGCATACCAGTCCGAACATAATATATTAAATCTTTGACCCCAGAGAAAAAAAAATTGCCAGGACATTATTAACGTTGGCGGTGAATTAATGAACTTATCCTACTAAGATTATAAATGCGACGCGAATTCATCTTTCACGCAAAAACCACTGAACGGAGTTGGCTGTAATTTGGCACAGAGATTGTATTAGCTGGGTCAACATGAAGTGAAAATTAAATGAAGTTGTATGTGGGTGAAACGGGGGAAACTCACAAAACTCTTTCATGAAACATGAAAATCAACAGTGGTTGAATGCGACAAGCAAAAGATGCTACAGAATCGCTCAATTATGCGTGCCATTTGCATAATGCGATATTTAAAGTGCACCCAATTGGTTACGTAACGCCATGGAACGCATAACATCGGAAATAATCGCATGAAATTGATGTTTATGCGGATGGCAACATTAAGGCAACACCAGCTTTCTCCGAATTATAGTTTAATGCGCCGTAATGATTGCATTAGGCTAATCTACATAAATCTCGTTTTGGCTGAGAAGTGGTATTGACTGTTCGTTGGTGGGACACACAAGGAATGGCTGGACAGATTAAATCTCTTTATGTAGGTCTATTTATAAGCAATATGTGTACATAGATAAAGATACCTACATTATATAGTAATATTATTTATTATCTGGCGATGGTTTTTATACAGCGTCCTTTCATCTACTTTGGTACCAACAAAACAAAGAAATAATGCTGACTGCACACTGCGTTAACAATAGCAAATCATAATAATAAAAATATACGTTCTTAAATCTAATGCCTGTCTATAAAATACACACGCATTAAGAGAAGATACAAAAGAAAAATAATGCTAATGCTAATGATAGGAAAAAAATTATACATGGGGTATATTTTATATGAATCACGGTAATAGTGGGGGTCCAAGTCTGGACCACTTCTTCTTCTTGATGATCACGATCCTCAGTCACGAGGGAACGACAAGAGAGAGAATAGTGGGGGAAGCAACCCCTACGAGGGATATTGGTGGAAGAGCTTGCCCACTTGAGCTTGTTAGATGACAAAGAAGTACAGAGAACATACGGCTTATTTAATAAAGCTATATTTGGAGTATTAGACACAAGTTCCGATAATCATTTCCTCATGAAACTACCATATGTTCCATATATGGTCCCACGCACCCATACATAGGCAGGCAGTAAGTCAGGTACACGGTAATTTGGTGTTGCAACCACGCCGGCACTGAGCGATTAACTCAATTCTGCACACATTAACCCATGTTGGTATGGTACCGAGTATTTTAATGAATGTAATCAATTTGTGAAATATTTAACTATGCTGTGACTTGTGAAAAATGCTTTATAATAATAATAATTTGTGGTTTATTTCTTTTCAATAATGTTTCACCGCAAGGCTCGCCTTGTCTTTACATACACTTTCTAGAAGTTTGCAAGTTGCAAGTAGGGACCAGAGCTGTGGTATCTATAATTTTATAGAGGTATTACTGCACAGTGAGCACCCACTGTACTGGCACCCGAGGTATTTCATTTTCGGCACCATAGGGGGTCAGGACTAAGGTCTCCAGAATAGAAGGTAGAATGCTCTGGCGGACACCCTTACTTTGAACGGGATATCCCACTACTTACATCTTTTTAAAGTTTTCTCTTAAAATTATGTTAGCTATTGCCCTTCAACACAATAATAGTACCAAATATAATGTACATTTAAGACATTAACCTTTTATCAAATTGCAATACATAAAAGTAAAATAGACCTTTACAATATCATTAATGGTATAGATCATTGCTGTAATGGCAAAGGTCGGGTATGCGCTAATAGCGCGAGGCGCAGGCGCAGCCGACAATGGCAGCAGAACAATATTTGTGTACACGCCGGGCTGCGCAGGCGCAGGGCTATTTCTCACGAATGTACAGTCAGCTGCGTACGGCAGATTATTATATCTGCAAATAACATATAATGCAATTTTCATAATGCATATTGGCAACTTCTTTCACTTTAAAAAATAATAACTGGAAGCTAAATTCGTTACTTATCAAAAATATTGTTTACTCCTCTTCGAATAAGGCTGTCTACCTATCATAGGTCGAGGTAGAAAACTAACTCCATTTTTATATAATACTTAAAATATCTTTAGATGCCAGTGACAGTACACTTTACACATATACCGTAAAGTAATGCAGATTGTTTCGTATTGTTCACGTGGAAGATTATACTTCAAATCCTAGCAGGGTCTAGAAATGAATGTGGGTACTTTTACTTAAACGACGAAAAGTGGAGATTAATCCGAATAGATATTGCTTGTCTGTATCATAGAAATAAGGCATCTCAGGAAACTCTAATTGAGTGGTGGAAGAGTGAGATCAGCTTTAAAATTATAAAAGATTATCCATGCCTTCTCCAGATATATTATATTAAAAGACTGATGAACGTCCATGATGCGCTAAAGTTAATCTAAGCAAGTGGTGCTCTCTCTGCCAACCCCGAGAGGGACTTGCCGTAACATGTATGTATATTTAAAACCAATTCTTAGTTAATACTATGGTCTAGTTACTGTTGCTATCCATACTCGACGCAATGTTTGGTAACAATGAAAAGGTCGCGAGCAGCCCGCGCCGGCGCCCGTACTGCAATTCCAGCAAACGTAACAGGTTGCACCCACCCAAAAGACATGACATGCTTGTCGCCCGAGGCCAACCTAGTGATATTGTAACATTGTATAATGGCCGGAAACATCGCGACATCTTGTCAATTTTACACAACTCTTTAGATTCCATTGCAAAAGTCAGACTTAATAACTACATTCGTCAATTTGAATGTCTTAATTAAGTTCAATCTAGTCCAGGGATTTTTTAATGATTTTGAACTGGTCGGGAAGGTAGATGGGAAGCGAGGAAGTAGAAGAAGCGAGGTCAATAAGTTACACGGAGCAAATAAAATGGCGGCTCTGGACAGAGACATGTGGCAGGATCAGTTACACCGACCATTAAATGTATGAAAAAGAAGAAGAATGACATTCAAATGGACCAATCAGTGCAGTCAATTGCGACAGGTCACGGATGCAGAGTCGGCAGCGCGTGAGCGATACCCCTGGTGTTCAATCTTCCATAGGCAGCGGTATCCGCTTACCATCAGGCCAACCACATGCTTGTTTGCCACCATTATGGTGTAAAAAATGCAGTATGACCACCGGCACCAACACCGCAGTAGGTGATGTATGCCGAATTGAAAATAAAAATCATAATATTAATACGTGAAGTACAAACTTTGCACTCGTGTTACGAAAATTATGCAGACGGCGCATTAAACACGATACGCTAATACTTTATTACAATAATAATAATAATATATAATATATCCTCACGCCTTCCCACAAGGGTCCCCGAAGGGGTAGGCAGAGGTGTATAGGTAATACCCACACACCCACTCTCCGCCAGAGGTATAGAGGTACTCGCCATCTGTCACAGTACACATCAGTCACATCTGTGACAGATGGCGAGTCCATCGCCGTTACTCCAGCACAATTATACATACGCCTTTGAATTTCTTCGACGCCTTCTCAGACGTATGCAGGTTTCCTCTCGATGTTTTCCTTCACCGTAAAGCTCGTGGTGTGACTAATCACAATAACACTAAAATAAAAAATTAAATGAATTAATAAAATACTTACCACACACTACCACGTGTTGACACACAGAGTTTGTCACTTCGTGCCCACACTGAGAAGCAATTTAATATTATTATTTTTATATAATTACTAGCTGCCCGCCCCGGCTTCGCACGGGTGCAATATTAATACTAATACTATGTAGAAGATAAAAATGGTTACGGTGGTTTATCCTTTAGAGATAATTAAATATTATCGTGGAAATTTTTATCGATCATTTTAAGATATACTATTCCGTAGTACATTTAATTGATCTATCTCGTAAGGTTTATCCAGCGTTTGCGATTTAAGCGCACAAAAATATGTTTCTATCATCACACTACAAATCTTTGAATATTTCTTTATTCATTAAACATATAATATAAACCTTCCTCTCTTATCACTATATGTATTACTGATAACCGCATTGAAATCCGTGGAATAGCTTAAAAGATCTAAGCGAACAGACAGCGGAAGGGACTTCATTTCAATCGAATTCTTGCAACAAATTAAACGCAAGTGAAGTACGACTCTCTCGCAATTGTTTTCCCAGATGACATTTGTATTTCGCGTCATAATCAATCTATGGTGTTAAATTATTAGCAAAGCAAAGCGATTAAACGACAAACACAGTACGTTCAGGTGTTACCTACGAACATTACAAAAGTATAGGAATATATATTGCTTGCAAAAATTACAGAACGGTATTGGATGAAATAAGGCACAGAGATAGATTATTAGCTGAATTAACACAGGATAGGACCGGTGTGGCACAGATAATACAACAGTTGTCTTCTAGAAGTTATAGTGTTGTGAATATCGTTACAACAGATTTCTTGCCTTATTACCATAAGGGTAAAGAATTGTATACATATCATCACGCGAAGTCCCTAACGGGGTAGGCTGAGAGTATAGAGCGCCAGTTCTCTCTAGACTACCATACCTCTTGCGCCTCGTACACATTCATCAGTGTCTTTCATGCTCAATTCATGCTCGTCGGTTTCGAGTAATCTTGACGTTCCCATCCTTGAGCGTCCGATCGATTTGATCTAGGTAGTTGGAACGTGGTCTTCCTTTGCCTCTTCTTGCACACACTTTCGCTTTGTATATCTGTTTCGTCAATCTTTGTATATGTCCAAACCAACCTAATACCTTTCTTAATATTTTTAATCACACCCCCGTTCACACCCGTTGATTTGAATCTGAATCTCTTCATTGCGGATTCGATCTAAGATCGTTACTCCGAACTGAAAAAAAAAAAACAAAAATTGCCCGACTTATCCCGACTCTACTAAACGTAAGTGAAGAACGACTCTCGCAATTGTTTTTTCCAGATGACATTTGTATTTCGCGCCATAATCAATCTATGGTACGCGCCAGTTTTACTTGTTATCGTCTATGGTATCCCATAACAATATGCAATAAATACGATTCTTGGTGTCCGATTAATATTGTTTTATATTTGAGCATCATCTATGTTTATGCGTTGAAATAAATTAATAAAATTTATTAATAACTAATTTAAATTATTTTAGAGGTCACAAATAACACTTGGTTAAATGTATAAATAATCGATAAAAAAAAAAAATGTTTGAAATCTTTAAATAATAATGAACATTGAATCGAATTCTTATTTTAAAACGCAAGTGAAGAACGACACTCTTGCAATTGTTTTTCCCAGATAACATTGGTACTTCGCGCCATAAAAAGCAATTGTTGAAAAATGTGTTTTTTTTATTTAACGCCTTGCGGGTGGAGTTTCATAAAATCCGTTCTTAGCTGACCTCTACATCGTGTAAGGAATACTTCTACCAAATTTCAAGTCAATCGGCCTTATAGTTCCTGAGATTTCGTGATGAGTCAGTTCAAAAATGGGATCTCCTATATATATATAGATTTGTCCGTCGTCTTATTGAATGACAAAAATAATTATGTATAATAATTTTGGCGACTAGTTTGTATCATTAAGCTGAAAAGCTGAGCTGGAAAGTGGAGCTCATTACTATTCCTCTCGACATATGATGAAAAGATAAGTAACCGCAAGCGGTACTAAAGTCAGCTTTACGGTAACGGCAGCCTTGTAGGGTTTCAGCCAGTCGATACAATAGTACATTGACCCACTCACGGCTAATTATATGTTTCAATATTAACGCCAAAACCGATTGATTTGTAGAGTACGTGTTGAAAATATAATGCGGTTTAGTAATCGTAATTAGGCGTGTATCAAAGTTACCCAAGCTCTTGTTGTGCTCACCTAAATGTAAATATTGGTCAATACGCCACTTAGTGCGATTGGTATTCCTTTCAGAAAGTGGTTTTAACCGAGCTCATAAAAAGGAGGAGGTCTCAATTCGACAGAATCGTTTTCGTTTGTTTTGGACAACCGAAACAAATTAAAGGTAAAGACACCTACCTCATCGTTAATTATTTTGATTCACAATTCTAAATTGAATTCTGAATAAAATTAATTAATTTAGATTTTTTAACTGTATGCCTTTGTATGTTGTAGTAATTAGCTGTCAAATGATTAACACCTGCACGAACATGGAGTAATCTGTCCTACTTCAAACATATCCATGAATATCCAATGAGTCGAGTGTTTGAGGGATAAAAGAGTTGCATGTACGTTTGTCTAGTCCTATGTGCCTTAAAATGCTCACGATGATCGGTTGAGTTATGGCGTGAAAGTCTAACAAACGAACAAACAACGTTGTTACTATATATTTAAACAAATGAAGTAGTAACAGCCATTATTGCCGGCCCAGTGCCAAAGGCCCGTTCAGAAAAACGACATCGAATAGCAAGTACTCTGGCAAGCAAGCAAAATGGCTATCACAAAAATGTGGACAAAACACAAACTTTCACCCGCAGAGTGGATCGAGCCGCGATGGAAAGTATCTGCACTGAATCTATAGACACCAATAGAGAATAAATACGTAAAGACATTTGACCTCCAGAGGTCAGCGACACGTGCACATACATATGTACCTGGGTGTGCTCGCTGGCATTGACTCACAGTGAGACTCCAATAATTATCTTATCTTTCCTTTTGACAATGAAAACTAAAATACATATATTGTGTTTCAAAAGGGTTCAATCAATAACCCGAGAGTATTTATAAAGTGTGATGTTCTTATTTCTATTCTAATGTTTGTCTCAAGAACGACATTCTCGCCTCTGAAATGTCTCCTCAAACGTTTCTTCACTATGTTTTCCTTTGCGTAAAGTTACAGTGTGATAAATCACTCAGTTCAGGAATAATGCATTGATATAAACCGCCGAGGCTCGAACGTGCAAACTTAATGTTGCAGGTAAACTGCTTAAACCACTCAGTCACCACGGCTCCCCGACCACACTCACACACACTCAGTCCGCGAGGATATACTAATCAGCTGGGGTGCTTATCGAAGATGCCTAGCTATGACACCAGCTCAGTCGACACCTATGACGTCATTAGCAGGAGTACCGCAAACACACCCCGCTATCGGTTGTGCAACAGCGCCGCTCGCGCATAGATGTCTTTCACCGGAACATGGTGCCAATTAGATAATACTCAAGAAAGTTCGCTATTATTTGTCCACGTTACAAAACTGACTTTCTTTTATAATACGCTATTTATAGAGGACACACACACACGCACGGACAGCAGCCTAACCATAATGTAACCAATGACCATAGCTATGGACTGTCATACTCGTTGTATAGTACCTGCCGAGAGTCAATGTGCTGATTCAATACACAGTGTCCCTTATGTTGATAAGGAATAATTTTTATTTTATTTATTTATTATTATAAAACACTATACACTGCCATTACAGATACAGCCAATTCGACAGTGTAGAAAACTATTATTATATATTATCAACTATTATTATAACTAATAAAAAAAAAATAGTAATTAAGTATTTTGTATATAATTACGAATAACGTGGTTCTTGCAAATTCGTTCATAGAACACGAGAACAGATCAATATTGTCCGCAACAAGATTGAGTATCAAACCATGTGTTTTCTTCTTCTTTGCACAGTGGTTGATCACATTCTGTCACGTAATCGGCTGCCATATGAAGTCTGTCGACTTTCAGGAACATTTAATGTCACTATGGCGACATATAAGCATGGGGCCTGCCCGAAGGTAAGCGGTTACCACGCTTGCAACATGTAACGGTTTGCGCGTTGTCAACAAACGTGTCAAAAAAATAGCTACAATAATATAAAGCGTGGGTTAATAGAGAGATAGCGAAAGTACACGCAAGACAAGTGGAGATGCAATTTGACACCTTTGTGTAAATGTATGCTACGCAGTACGCAGGCCGCGCTGCCTGCTGCCTGCAGTACCACAAAATATATCTTTGTACTTTAATTTTGCTTTATTTAGGAACATAAATAGTTTCCTATAAAAAAAGACTTCAAAAGATGGATGCAGTTGTTATTCCTGGCATCTTGCATTTCAACATCATTGATGCCATTTTCATGTTTCCTCTAGTATACGCAGGATTCGCCGTACAATATACGCTAAACCATCTTAATGATAATACAATAAATATGTTAAGTAATAGAACAACTCTTTTAATCTAGAATATGGAATAGGTACATTATGTGCTTTTCGCAAATACATGCAATCTCTGCCACGAAGCGTAAATTCTTATTTACCACTGGCCACATTCCGCGTCGCACCTCGAGTCAAGCGCCTATGTCACAACTCGGCCTTACTCTGACGCAACCAAGGAGGCATCTTCAAATATACCTGTAAGCCTTAAGATAATGCGTGCGTTCTCTTATTCTTATAACCTATACTCTACTTACCCGTATGCACGTGGAAAAGTTCACTCCAAGACAGCGCATATTTTCTCGCTCTCATAAGGTTGATAATCGCTTAAATGAACCACAGCGTAGGTACTGGTTACGTACTTTTTCCTCCACAATCAACATTGTCGAACATATATATGTACGAAACATTAGAGGAAGAAGAGGTCTGAAGACTGTAAAGCTGATATCAGAATAAATACATTTATTTGACAGATTTGATTGGCAGATGCCAATGTGTAGCGCAGCGTAACGGATGCTGTGCTATCGCTATCCGGCTTAGTATACCTACGTGACTCTGTAATCTAAAATCCAAATTAACCCTCATTATTTTTAATGTGGCACTAACCTAATTAAAAGTCTTTCACTTTTCACTGTATCTTCGGCAGACGATCAAAGTATGTCATATCTTATGAAATGCCTGATGATGATGATGATGCCCTGATTCCACGCATGAAGTGATATGATGACATATGTTAATGTGAACCAGTAAACAGGTACTTTCTTAGGATTGGCGTGAAGGCAACTCTCAGAGACATAGCAAGTTTAACCACCCACAGCGTTAGCGGGCTGCGCCTGCGCATACCACACACGAAGAAACACTGGAACATGTCTTTCTTAAATATTTCGTGGAACAGTCCCGTAAAACTTTGGTAGAGGAGTTGTAGATACGCTTCTAATATGAAGATCATAGGAGTTTTATTCCGAAATTATATTTCTATTATGTAGCGGGTTTTATTACACATTTGCCTGGCCCTTAGAAGTATCTTGAGGGCATCTTGCCTACAAGAAGGTCATGATCGCATGAAAGCAGTGTAACCGACATTATCTTTAACATTTGTTTGTCTAAAGTTTCTAAGCTAATTCACACAGTGGTCGGCTCTTTCTAATTTCACTTTTGACAGTTTTCGACCCAAGCAATAAAGCACTTTATAACATAAAATAAAGGACTTGATTCCGAAAAAGTTGAAGCGTGAGAATCCATAGCGGAATGTAGCTGCAAGGTCGTAAGATTGTCTTGGGATAATGTTTACCAACTGTACAAGTGGGTCAGTGGCTTTGTCGTGAAGTGAGACAAATATGAAATACGTGCGATCTATGTGACGCCGTCCTTCGCTTAGATGTCGCATTGGCTAATTAAATGGTTAACGACTTCGGCGTTGAGAAACAGGGACATAGAAATATATTCTGAAATTAGTAAATCTTTAACCTTAGCTAAAATAATATAAGGTCTTGTTACTGGTTTGGACACATAGAAAGGATGAGTGAAGAAAGATTGACGAAACAGATATACAAAGCAAAAGTGTGTGCAAGAAGAGGCAGAGGAAGGCCACGTTCCAACTACCTGGATCAAATAGATCGGACTCTCAAGGACGGGAACGTTAAGAGCACTCGAAACCGACGAGCATGTATGAAGAGACTGATGAATGTGGACGAAGCGAAAGAGGTATG